>CABFWB010005340.1:34633-46109 GCA_902151455.1 Timema bartmani | reverse complement strand
GTTTAGACGTCACCGTGTGAGCCGCAAGTTTTTTTTTCGGACATTGGGGTACGTTGATGATTAAACAAGAGTGAAAACGTAAACGGAATATTCGAGGTTTCGATTATTAAATCAATAAAACAATTCATACACTGATATAATTAAATTAACAACTAATCAATTCAATGAATTATTGTGTAAGAGTAATAATTAAGTCTCTAAGTTAATTAGAGAATGAAAACACATACAATTAAATTAAATTAAATAAATAGATTAATAACTATAAAACATAATAATTATTCAAATATTGAAAATAGTCACAAAAATGTTAATTATTTACACAGTTCACAATAACAATCAATGTCTCTGTCACCCATTTAGTACACTCAAGTCACCACTTGTCACCGAGAATGACACTATGTGCTGACCCACTTTACATGAAAACTGGATTCGCTCATTTTCTCCCGAAATCACCTACCCACTCGCTTGACACGCTGGCACATTCACTGGACACGCTGGCACATACACTGGACACGCTGGCACATTCACTGGACATACTGGCCCATGAACTGGATATGCTGACCCATACACTGGACACGCTGGTCCACTCACTGGACACGCTGGCACATTCACTGGACACGCTGGCACATTCACTGGACACGCTGGTCCACTCACTGGACACGCTGTTCCATTCACTGGACACACTGGCCCTATGCACTGGATATGCTGACCCATACACTGGACACGCTGGTCCACTCACTGGACACGCTGGTCCACTCACTGGACACGCTGTCACATTCACCGGACACGCTGGTCCATTCACTGGACACGCTGGCACATTCACTGGTCACGCTGGTCCATGCACTGGATATGCTGACCCATGCACTGGATATGCTGACCCATACACTGGACACGCTGGTCCATACACTGGATATGCTGACCCATACACCGGACACGCTGGTCCATTCACTGGACACGCTGGCACATTCACTGGACACACTGGCCCATGCACTGGATATGCTGACCCATACACCGGACACGCTGGTCCATTCACTGGACACGCTGGCCCTTACATTTGTCACGTTAGCCCACACACCTGGACACGCTGGCCCATCCACTGGACACTGGCCTACACACTGGACACGTTGGCCCATATACTTATCACGCTATCCACTCCCGGGCACACAAGTCCGAACACGCTGGTCTACTCACTTGGCTAGCCTCGACTCGGACTCGGGCTCCTCTGGATATCGCCGACCGTGTATAATAGAGGTAACAGTTAAGAGTCTGGAATCCTCAATATC
Organism: Timema bartmani; assembly: GCA_902151455.1. Lineage (NCBI taxonomy): Eukaryota > Metazoa > Arthropoda > Insecta > Phasmatodea > Timematidae > Timema > Timema bartmani. Next base: position 44,826 of record CABFWB010005340.1, on the reverse strand, counting down.
TGGAATACTGGATTAGAATAAAATGAGACCAGACTCTTCCAGACGTGTACCTTTTCCTCCCCCTGTCCTCTCTAATCCCCCGGTAAAGTGAGACTTGCTGCATGCCTGCTAAACAAGGAGGGAGATAGAGAGAACAAAGAGCAAACAAAGGAGAAGTGCGCCGATCCACATTTTGTTCCACATTATTATACAGTACATATATATTAGCCCCACTTCTTATTACCCTTTCAGGTTATACCACACATGTACTAATTACGCTAATGTTTTAAGGGTGAGTAAGATTGAATTTAGAGTAAGTATGCCCGCATTTGCGTAGAAAGAGAGTAGAAAACTATCTCGGAAGGACTACCCTCAGAACATCAGACTGGGATTTGAACCCCGAAATCCCCGTAATCGGCAGTCCAGGCTATGGTGGGAGGGACACCTTTATTATAATAATTGAGTTTAGTTCTATGTATAATTTCCTGTTTCAAAACGCCGAACAAAAGTCTACAAAGAACCAGAAACCATTTTAAATATAACTAAGAATACAAAGCATTGATTTTTTTTTTCGCCACGTGTATATGCTAATGTGTTAGGTACGAGAAAACTAGATTTTCAGAGGAAATGCACCCTCATTCGCTTGGAAGGAGAGCGGGGAATCATCTATGGGGAAAAAACCTCAGTAAACCTAACCGGGACTCGATACCCGATCTCCCCGTTACTAGCAGCTCAGTCCAACACGAAAGTGAAGCGTTAGACTATGAGACCATCGATGCGGGTAAAATAAAACCATAACAGTATTATTGAATAAGTAAGTCACACCTTTAAATAGTGTCGATAAAGTAGGCTTTAGCTATACATAATAGTTCATCATATTTGAATAATATAGAGTAAACGAAAATAATGGTTCAAATGTTTTTATTATGTTTTACGCCCCCAGCCTGCTCTCTTAATGTTTACTCTAATTAGGCGGAAAGCGTTTCAAAGAAATGCACCTGCACTCTGCGTGGAGTGCAAGAGGAAAACTTTCTTTTTTTAAATAAACGGTGCTTCTGCTCAAGATTTGAACCTTGAAATCCTTGTAAAGGGACAATTAGACGAAAATAAACTAACGCCCTTTCTTTTTTTTTTTACCAACAGTATATCTACGCGGGTCACTTAAAATTAGAATATAAAATTTAAGATAGTTAATAGAAGGGGTGCTTACAGATTTGTTTGGTAACTCTGCCTCGCGAGGACAAAATGATGAGCTACTTGAATGTAAAGATAGCGGCTATGGTCTAGAAAACTGAGCTGAGATTAACGGCTAGAAAGGTCGCTGTGCTGACCACATGACACCCCCTATTCGTGGAAGTTGGAACCATCTTCACCAACATAGAGCGGCCACTTGGTCGGTATAGCTCGAGTGTGGGTTGATGCCATGGAGATTTCCTAGATATGTATAGGCCTATATATTTATATAATTAATGTCAAGAGTACATTTAATATTCTGTCATACAATGTTATGAAGGCAAAATTAATTTTCACTGTACAAAAAATGGTACCATTTTAAACATTCTTTATAGGATTAAAAAAATGAAACAGTAAATTATTTGATACTACAAATTAATCAATGTTATAACTGTGATGTATGCACTGATATCTTTCCTAGGTTGGTGACATTGGTTAACATCGCACCAACAATAATAAAGAGAATGAATATTAATGGTCAGTCATAGTTTAATTTATATGTAACTAGCTACCCATGATTTTATTTTATTTTTGATAAATATTTGTGATTTAGCAAATTAATTTGTTTGTCTACCAAAACAGATATTCATAAATTAATTGTGTCATTATAAGCCGTAATAAATTCATTATTTTAGGAGATATCTTAAAATTGTTTGCGGTGATTAATAACACAACTCAAAACTGTTTTTTTTTTAACTTCTCAAAGTATTGCAGACCTTTTTAAGATAACTCATAAAATAATAAATTTAATAAGGCTTATATCGGGGGCAGTAATTTATGGATTCCTGTATATTATATTGTTGGTAATTGTCTCTTTTTTGTATAATAGAAGTGATTTGGTGGCGAGTCGTAATATATAAATTTAATTAATTATATATTCTAGCATAATTTACTGGCCATCACGATTATTACTAATAATTTATTTAGCATGGCGTCTTACTACCCATTCGGATTACATGAAAATGTACTAATTACGCTAATGCGCTTAGGGTGAGGCTTGATATAGAGGAAGTGTACCTGCGTTTACGTTGGGGAGGTGGCAAAGTGGTAAACTATTTAGTAAAAGCCACCATAATCATACCTGTCTGGGATTCGAACCCCAATCTCCCCGTCGTTAGTAGTCCAGTATATTACGAGAGTTACTCCTTAGGACAGTGTTTTCAATCACACGGCCCGTGAGACATAACCAAAGACAATTAATTCATTTTAGTGTGTACACAATTTTGAATGATAGAAAAAACTTAGAACCATTTCAAACTGTTCTATATTTTTTTACAATTTTAAATACTTGAGCGTGGGGAATTTCATTTGCTTTATTTAATAAATACTGCTTTGAATATCTCGCTAGCCCACATAAACATCTGAGAAGATATAATTTTTAAGTATTTTAAATATACATAATTTATTTTAAATACTTATCATCAAATAGTTAGTACATACCTACATCGGTGGGCACGCTGTTTAAACGTCAGGATATTTTTGTGCTCGATAAATTAAGGAATCGAACTCAAGCCGGATGTACATGAAGTGGTTTTACTATATGGTTTCACACATTCCCTTGATTTAAATGTTGTTACATTTCTTCTAAATTATATATTTTTCATCCTTATCACACTAGCGTGATTAAAATGGGCATAGCTCAGACGGACGTTGAAAAACATAACTAAAGAATATACGAGTATTCAAGAAAACAGATTTATAAAGGCTGTGGCCCGCGACATGCCTCGAGTTTCACTGCCTTAGACCATGCGGGCACCGTAGGGGGTATCGCGACTATTGTTTCTGAATTAGTGCTATACATGTAGGGTGTTCGGAAATTCAATGTCTAAACTGCACATACAGTTTGTTTGAACCAAAGTAATACAAAATCCCTGTACACTTACATCCGGAAAACTATGCTAATACCGTTAAATTGTGCTCAAATTTTGACGTACAGCACCGGTAGAGCAAAGCTGTTCAAGCATGCGCGATCAAAAGGTTGCATAGGAGTTAGGCTTTTGGTACTACACACCTCGACATCTTGGAGTACGACAGCAGAACATACCACAGTTAATAGTGAACAGCGCACCAGTCCATCTAGGAATAGGAGTACGTTTTGACGGTCATCATTAACGGTCCTACATAACAGAAAGTGCTTGCCATTATCACATGTGCAGTACCACGCGCTTAAATTCTATGTAACTTGTTGTACGCGCATGGTTGCACAGCTTTGCTCTCCCGGCGCTGTACGTTGAAACTTTGAACACAATTTAAATGTATTAGCATAGTTTTCCGGATGTAAGTGCACAGGGATTATATATTAATTTTGGTTCAAACAAACTATATGTGCAGTTTGAGCGTTGCGTTTCCGAGCACTCTGCATATATATATATATATATATATTAATGCGTATTACTACCCCTTCAGGCTATACGCTTATGTACTAATTACGCCAATGGGTTAAGGATAAGGAAGGTTGAATTTAAAGGGACTGTACCCACATTTTAATGAAGAGAGCGTGGAAGTATTTTTTTTTAGGAAAACCACTCTCAATGCATCCGACCGGGATTCAAATCACGATCTTTCTGTCATCAGCAGCAGTCCAGTCTTTTGTGGTAGTGACGCCTTAGACCTTCTACCTCCACGAAAAAGAGGGTACACGTAATCTTAATTCAACCTTCTTCATACCTAACACATTAACATAGCTATTACATCATATGTGTATAATCAGAACGGGTAGTAAGACGCGGTGCTCAAAACCAAAGGGATTTATTTCATACCACTCATACGCAAAAAAAAAAACCCTAAGAGTTCTAGTTATTAAGTAGTTATGTCCTAACAACTTAGGAGCCGCTTGAAAAAATAATACACAAATTAAAATAAAAAATAATATTATGCCTATTTAATTGTTAAATAACCACACTTATATATTGTATTACTGGCTGTGTTTTCATATAAAATTAAAAACATCCCGCGGTGCCTCTTTGAACTAGTTTATTAACCGCTGCACTATAGGATTAAAAACTTTTACAATTTAGATTTTATAATTAAAAAAAAAAATAGTGGGAAACTTAAACTATCTCATTTTCGACGATGTCTCACGCGAAATATTATAGTTCAGAGATCAAAGTAAATCGTTAGAAACATAGCTCAAACCTTCCTCGTTCTAATAAGATAATTTTTAACAGGGTCACAACAGAACATTATAATATAATTGAGGATTGTTTTAATAGTTTTTATCGAGCAGGTGGTGGCCTTAACCACATTACAAATTAATAGCCAACCTCGGTGATCTTGGTGTCGTCTTGGGACCCGATGATCGTGGGTTTAAACACAGCCGAGCTCAAAGTATTTTTCTTGAGCGATAAAAATCGGTAGCACAACTTCGTTCGGAGGGAAAGTAAAGCCGTCGGTCCAATGTCGATTGTGGCATGTAAGACAAACCTGGAAGGTATGTGAAAATACCTTTCCAGGCAAAATATGTAGAACCTTTCACTCTCACTCTTAGTAATTCTCGTGTACTAAAATAAGTCAGCTCAGAAAGTGAAAGTTAAATACCTTTAATAAATAACTTCATATTAAAACGAGCAGTAGGTATTATGCTTGATATTAAACCCGACGATAAAATCTGAGTCTTTCGCTATCTTAATTCTCGTGTACAGCTTACCCAAAATGGAATGCATCTGATTCATGCCGTTAATCAAGGTAGACTAAGGGAGCTACCAAGTTAATTGAATATGCATGACGCTCTTTGTTTAGTAAGAAAGGAACTACAGTACCCGTCACGTGACGGAAGTGTCAAAAAAAAAGGAGAAATAAGATTGCTTTTCTTCAACGATGTTGCAAAATGGTTCATTAAAACGTGACAATCTTCTCACACAATTCTCATCAAATAAAAATTATGGTGCTGGGATACGAATGAATGCTGCTGACAAAAGTATTATTTCAAGTGTTACGTTAAATATAGGGGTGTCAAATAATATACCCTTATAAATATAAATTCATAAATATTATATCTTAGTTTCACAAATGTGTACGCGTTGATTGTATAAGTACTTTTTCTCTACATTTTAACTTCCTTATACGGCGTGATGGTGGGTGTAAGGATCTAGTTTAATCAATTAGCCACCTACATTGTATATACACTACAATTCAATGTTCGTAGGAAGACACTTAAAAAAATTACTAGATCTTCTTTCACGTATTCATACGTCAAAACATGTTATCTGTAGCTGTCCCTTTTGATAGATTTCATAAACACCTATAGAATAGTAAAATACTATCAATGTTGATAGCAAGAATTTTTTTTTTCTAAAAGCTCTTTTTATTTAAGTTGGACTGTATGTAGGTTGTCTTATCTTATTTGAGGTTCAAAGTAAACAGTCACACTTTGTATACTTCACTCATAAATTTAAAGTCATTTGACAGATTAAATTGTTTTGTACAATTTTAACAAGTGTATGATTATAAGTTTGATGAGGGATTCAATGATTTAAAATAATCACAGTTCACGAGTCATAAAGAGTCAAACTTGTTATTTTATGCTTTTCACCTACAATTGTTAAGGTGGAGTAATTTGTAGTATGGAGTTGAAATTTAGTATAGCCAAACAAGCATACAAACATTTTATTATTTGTTAAGGAAAGATATTTTTAATTACATAAGCAGTTCAAAAGTGGTAAAATTACATCAATTTTAATCATATATAAATACTGTTCTTTTTTACCCCGATAATGTAATTTTATATAATTTTGTAGTACACAATGTCATTATTTAGAATATTTTTTTTTAACCTACTCGTTAATTTTATTAACGCGTCCGAATTAACTATTGCAAATATAAATATGAAATTTCTTGTGTTGTTTGTACCATTTGTAAGGAGCAGAACATAATATGCCAGGCCAAGGCAGAGGGTCAGATAAACCCAACTAATGACACACCTAGGTAAAGAGGATGCCGGATTCCTTACCTGGTGGCTATTGCTGGAATGCACTGAGACATTGCTACTTGCTATCTTTTCAAAGATAATTGCCCTGCTCCCACTTCTGTTAAATTTATTTCCAAGATGACGTAGACTCAAAGAATCTAAGTCATTTTACAGTCGAATCAGCTTAAGAAAGTGGTAGATTGCTCATCGTAGCTGCCCAGTAAGACGCACCGGTAAGCATGCGATTTAAATGTCAAGCTACCCGCATTAGTGGCCAAATGGTCTAAAACGTCACTTTCGTGTTAGATTAGCCTGCTGAAGACGGGGATATCATGGTTAAAATCTCAGTTGGGTCTACTAAGGGATTTTTTCCCCCCCTAAATGGTTTCCCGCTCTCCTTCAACACAAATTTGGGTAGATTATCTCTGAAATGCTTCCTTCCTCATACCTACCCCAAAAGAATAATTATCATATATGTTTATAACATGAACAGGTAGTAAGGCGCTGTGATAAATTAATTAAAATTAAATATCAAGCTAATTTTGTCTGGCTTAAAAGGGAATCGGAGGTGGGGGTTCGAATCTCAGTCAGGTGTACTTAGGGTGTCTACTAACAAATAGGTTTACCACTCTCTCTCAACGCAAATTTGGGTACGTGCTCTCTAAATTATATACCTTTCCTCATCCCTATCCCATTAATTTAATTACTATGGGCCAGTTTCATAGTCAGACTTAGTACGCCTCAAGTGCGGCGCTATACTAAATACAAGACGTCACCTACCTGAAATTGAATGGAATGGGCCAGTTTCATATGCGAAACTGGCCCATTCCATTTTGGTCTAGGTAGGTGTCGTCCTGTATTTAGTATCGACTCGCACTTTAGGCTCACTAAGTCTGACTATGAAACTGGCCCATTCCATTTTGGTCTAGGTAGGTGTCGTCCTGTATTTAGTATCGACTCGCACTTTAGGCTCACTAAATCTGACTATGAAACTGGCCCTATATGTGCGTATAATCAGAGCGGGTAGTGAATCGCGGGCGAAAAACAAAAATAAGCGTAATAGTTCAAACGTGAGGCCATGGAAATAGACTATTATCGGCCAGAAGTCATAATTTCTAAATGGTTTACGTAGAACGACGTTACATAGAATGGAATTGTTTTATACATTTGGAGAGGATGCTATCAATCACACTCGCTAAATTTATTAATATGTTGAAGGGATTAAAAACAATTTTTAGCATAATTTATTTTAAATATTTGAAATTATGTTAAATATTTTCGTTAGTTAAAAGATAAAAAAACCAAATGAACAATGGATGGAAACAGATAGTAGTGGCCAGTCAATCGCCATGGAAATTAGTTGACTATTTAAACAAATAGTTCTGTGAACAATGAATGGAAACAGATAGTAGTGGCCAGTCAATCGCCATGGAAATTAGTTGACTATTTAAACAAATAGTTCTGTGAACAATGATGCCCTTACTCCCTTTATTCAAAACTGCTAAGTACTGCACAACATGTTAAGAACTTTGCCATAATCTAATCTTTAATACAGTCGTAATATTTCGGTTTGGATTTTTTTCCTTCGGTGATCTAGCTAGACAGGAAACAAATGAAAAATGTTTTCAGTAGTGCATTAATTTATAGAACATAACCATCGTTCATGTGGTTTAAGACGTCAATCTCACAAAATCATGTAAAATTGTGTTAAGAAATGCTCTAAGTACTTGATCGATTGCTTAGAGTTATAAATTCAAATCACTTGAGATGAACTATCAAACTAATAACTATCCAGATTGAAAAAAAAAACACAATGTAATTAAATCGTTAGGACTAGGTTCAAAGAATATCCTTGCCAAATCTCTTTAAAATTGGTCAAAATATTTGACAATAATTGCGTGGCAAAGTTATGGACAGACCGAGACATGCCAAATGGTCCGGTCAAAACAGAACCTCGCTACACTCGGTCAATAAAACCCCATTTTAATATTTTCCTGCATTTTAAAAATCTAAGGTGCTAGTTTAATTTGATCACTTTTATTTTGTGTCGCAAGCGCCTTTCCTTCCTTTGATCTTTGTTTACTTTTATTATTAAATACTATAGAGCCCCATATAGTTCTAATAACATTACAGGGTGACCTGGCGGTCTAGGGGTAGGGTGTGAGACCTCTGTGCTGGGGGACTGGGGTTCAATCCTCGGTCCCGGCACAGATTTATCTGATTGCCAAACCCTTCCTTCACCTCTTGACAAGACATGTATTAATCAAAACTTATGAATGTGTGTGTAATTCCAGGCCTCCACCGTGGTTCGGATCCCACGTTAAACTGTAGGTCATCCATTTCATCTCACAATCACCCTACCATTACACATTAGCGTAAGTGCGTATCAACCGAACGGGTAGTAAGACGCGGTGCTAATATTAATAAATAATAATAGCATTACAGAACTTATCGATAGATATGATTGGATAAGTTTTCTGGAGAAAAAAAAATTCTTCAATATTGGCACTCGTCAAATTTTAAAATCCCCTGTTCAATAATATTGATTCACGTCTTCAGTTTTTGTTGTTTTAATAACATCCACCCCATTTCTCATACAAGATTACGGTATTTTTCCTTCTTTATTTTTTGTTTATTTTTAACTGTTCATTTTTTCTGGTGCGTTTTAAAATATAATTTTTTTTATTGCTGTGATTTCAAGAATATTCTTTGAATAAGTAATCCATATTTATGTCTTGAAACTTATCTATAGTGTATTCATGACTTCCAACTTATATTTACGGTGTCATTTATTTTTCATTTCAAGACCTTATCAAACTGGCAAGATTGGCACCCCTGTCTAGACAACTTCACCCCAAACAATAGATCTAAATCGAGACCTGTCCGTAACAAACTTGTCTTATTTTTTTTAAGCTCGAGCTTCTTACATTCATACATATTTTTTCTTATAGACGGTTTTAGGTTTATTGAAGCGTATCACGTTTGTGATTCATTCACGAGAAATTCAACATTATATAAACAGATCTGGCAGGAAGTAGATTATTATACAGCCACAGACTCACAAACTTCAAGTGATAACAGTCTTTGTTGGAAAACATATTTTACATATTATAATCACATTTAAGAGGGAATGAGCAAAGTTTCATTCGCTTTTAATTATTAATATTAATTTTTACACTGGGAGATTCAACTCATTAATTTACCATACATATATTTCTTTGAATAACGTTAAGATTGTAGCCCTTAAGGACGCCATCTACCTGTGAAGTCACGGCATCTCAAAATATTATTTTCCATGTTGATGTATTTACATTTTATTCGGTGAGTTTTAAAGGTTTAACATTGATACAAACCCCATAAATTCTTCAATAAATATACAAACTGACTTAAATTGTCGCAATATCATTAGTTTGATCTTTAAGTAGTTCTTATTTGTAAACGTTCTTTTTTCTAAATCTGCTACAAATCAGGATATTTGTTTTGTCCATGAAAATGGTATGTAGGTATCTTCCTGCTAAGATGTAGATTAAAAAAGTCCGTGGAAGCATATTTCTATCTAGAATAAGAGACAAGAAAAAGGTAAGTTTTAAATGAAAGTAAATGTTATCCAGGCACAAATAGTAGAGTGAATGTGGGGTGACCTGGAGGTCTAGGGGTAAGTCCGGGGCTCAATCCTCGGTCACGGCACAGATTTATCTGATCGTCAAACCCTTCCTCCACCTCTGAAAAGACGTGTGTCAATCACAACTTGTGAATGTGTGGAATGCAAGGCCTCCACCGTGGTTCGGATCCCACGTTAAACTGTAGTTCCTCCATTTCATCTCACAATGACCCTACCATTACACATTAGCGTAAGTGCGTATAAACCGAACGGGTAGAAAGACGCGCTGCTGCTGATAATAATAATAATAATAATAATAATAGTCAATCAATCAATCAATCAATCAATCAATCTTTATTTAGTATTTAAAGGAAAATTACATAATTGATTTTTTGATACAATCCCGAAGTACCTAAAGGTACATCTTCAGGTCTTGTAGTTAGATAATACAAAAAAACATAAAAATAATAATAA
>CABFWB010005340.1:18922-32360 GCA_902151455.1 Timema bartmani | reverse complement strand
GTGATATAAAAATAATCAAAAATTCGCCATCATTACACCCAGACATGATTCGAACCTTGACATTTTCCGTCACTGGCAACCCCTACAAGACAAGACTGACGACCTTTTTTTTTGTCCACGTCATTGCAGGTTAAACAGTTTATGCAATATATATATATATATATAAAACTAGAAAGAGAGAGAGAGAAAAGGAGAGAGGGCAAAAATGATGAAGAAAGAATAAGATATAAGATACTATGTGGATTGATTAACTCACACTGTTGTGAACATGTGATCAAAGGAATCATTCTCTCCTTGTATGGTTTGTCAGTCACGAACTAAGCGCAGGTGTTTTGTTTTAATATAGATTGCTTCTCCCTTCTTCTTCTTCTTCTTCTTCTTCTTCTTCATCTTCCATGCAAACGCAGGTAACCTACATTACCTTTAAGCTCTATCTCTCTCACCCGTAAATAGATAGTATGAATACATAGATATCCCGGATATTTATTAAGACCTGATTCACGAATAACAATCTAAAAAGTATATTTCAATGTTGATCTCACTACAACTTGGGCCATGAGCTTTGAAATAACAATTTAGTGTCGGTGATCCTTAAAGCGTTGATTATTCGCGAGCTCTCACTGTTGTAGATTATCATATTGTTGTAATTATTGTTTGAAATACAGGGTGATATCACACTTTAATTCTTTAGTTTAATTGAGGTATAGAAAGTTATTGTACCGTTATCAAACTTGACGCTTTATTGAAGTGTTTCCCAATTAATTATTTGCCACTAATCCACATGCTCTACTACCAAAACTTCTCTAAAACCACTTTGTCTTCACTAATTATAATACTAAAATTAATTTTCTAGTTTGATGAGGTTCAGATAAATGCTTTATCCTGATTATCTTTTCGAGACAGCTGAGTAAATTTAATCCTAGATATTAACTACATTGTGTTGCAGAATGACGTTGTTATCTCTGTTATCAAGGTCGATTAGCTCACAACAGAATAAAATGTGTATCCGATAGGTCTACAATGTGACTCAAACTGCAGTACACGGCTGATTGGAATGATTACCTAATGAAATGGGCTTAGTCACCAATTAACGTTAAAGGACCACTCGCATGCACTAATAAATGTCAGGCTTGTATGGCCTGGTTCATAGGGGAATGGGAGGTCGGGGTTCAAACTACAGTCGGGTGTGTTGAGCGTAGTTTTCCTAAATAGTTTCCCACTGTCCCTTCACAAAATCGTGGGTACACTCCCTATACATCCTAGTTAACCCACCATATTTCCTTTATATAAATCAAAATGTATATAGTTCGGCTGGGTAACTAGACACGCTATTTTCTAGCCACGTTCCTTTATAGTTAACAACGTTTTTAACCAAAGATTCGTATTAAAAACAAAATTTTCAAGCGTGGAGAACTTGGGGTACATCTTTATGTGTGGCCTTGAAAATTATAAGAATTTCACTAATTTAGATTTTGGCTGTATCGTTAACTTGTGAATGACTGAGCCACCGAGGACCGCCGCTGATGTTTCGGTACGGTGTAAGTTTCTGGTAACACTTTCAAAATGTTAACTTCTCACCACTAATTATAAATTGTTTACAGTCTCAATTGAATAAAAAAAAATATTTTAATGTAAGAGGTCTTTTACTTCGGGATAGTATTATAAGTTTATAACCAATTCTACGCGTCTCATTTATATTTCTACAGGGTTCCTTCCCCCCTTACCCCCAACTATTTTTACTATGCCTCCAAACTATTTGCATTTAGACTTATTTTCTGGGATAGGTATGAGGAAGTTAGAATTTAAAGGATATGTACCAGCATTTTTGTGAAGCTAAAGCAGGAAACTATTTAGAGAAAAACATCTTCAATACGCCTAACTGGAATTCAAACCCCAACCTACGCTTCACAGGCGAATCAAATTATTACTTGATTCAGTTATGTAGGGAAGTGTACAGCTTTCTTCACATCTACCAAAACATGTCAATTTACCAATTTCAGACAAAGAAGCAGGAATTTAAACTAAGATATAAGATTTAAATTTTGAATAATAACTTACTACCTACATTTTAATCAATTTATTTTATCAATTTCAATTTGCATGAAACAATATTTTATATTATTTTTGACTGTAATTATCTTTACCTTCTATATGTTCGTAATTAACTTAAACTATTTTAACTGATATTTTTTTTATCATTATTACAAGCTGTATCATATTTATATTACTATTATTTTATTGTTTGATTCTTTATACTACGTTGAATTACATTGAAATTGTATCAATTTTCAACTTTTAACTTTATTGTGTATCTATATAATTTTACTTGACTGATTTTATTAATGAACCTTGTAACCATGATTTTTTTTGGTCATTTTGTTGTTAAATAATTACGTATAATTTGTTTATATAGCCACACAATTTAAATCTAATTTATTTCAATATATTATTCGCTCCTTACTCAACTACTGGGATACTTTATAAATTGCAAACTATACGAGACTGACGTATAACCCGTGTGCCCACCGATACGAAAATATATTAATATCACTATTCTTACTGCAACGTCAATGGGGCCCACCTGCATGTTTGTTTCCAATTCAATCTTATTATTATTATTAGCACCGCGTCTTACTACCCGTTCAAGCTGTACGCACCAACGCTAATGTGTAATGGTAAGGTGATTGTGAGATGAAATGGAGGACCTACAGTTTAACGTGGAATCCGAACCACGGTAGAGGCATGGCATTCCTCACATTCACAAGTTGTGATTAATACACGTCTTTTCAGAGGCGAAGGAAGGGTTTGGCAATCAGATACATCTATTCCGGGACAGAGGATTGAACCCCGGACTCCCAGCACAGAAGTCTGACACCTTACCCCTAGACCGCCAGGTCACCTCAATACAATATTGAAAATGTCCGCATCCCTGACTTGGATGAAAGTGTTTCCCCTTTTCTTCAAAAAAAAAAACCTCCACTATATACACTTATTTCATCCACGTCTTGTCCACATGCTTCGACTTCAACATCAAACTCAGGAATAGAGGAGGGAATGGTTGAAATTTTTTACGTGAAGTCATATTTTGTTGATTACATACGAAACCTTTAATGCCGGTTTGAGGAAAAAAAATAATAAAAAAACTTAATTTGAATTAAATACAAGGCAATTTTATCTTCTTAAAAGAATGGGAATTTCGGAATTAGGACTGGGCTTCTAGAAAATAAGGTACAAATTTCACGAATAATTTATTTAAAGCACGGATTCCATCTGAGATAGTTGTATAACCTTGTTCAATACAATTGTGTAGTGCAGGCTGTATTCTCACAAAATTTAAGGAGTTCTGTAATAATCCATTTAAATCCAGGGGATCGAACCGAAATATCTATCAGTTCTAGTTCTTATTCCGGATCTTACAGCAAATATTTTAAAGTTCCGGTTCTGGTTTGAAAAAAAATAAAAGTCCCTGCTATTTATAGTTCTTAATTAAGTTACGGTTCTAGTCTAGATGATTTTTAATTTTTTATTTAATAGTTTTACTACTATTATAAAATTATTAAATTAAAAATAATTTATGATGAATTAAAAGATTTTTTTAGCACCACGTCATACTACTCATTTGGGATATACGCTTGTGTACTAATTACAGTAAGGGGCTATGGATGAGGAATATTTAATTTAAATTAGGTTTACCAGCATTTGCGGGGAGAGAGTGGGAAACCATTTAGGAAAAACCCTCAATACACCCAATCGGGATCAAGCCACGATATCCCCATCATCAGCAGTCTAATCTATTGCGAGAGTGATGGCTTAATCCATGCAGCCACTGAAGCTGTTTATTAAATGTTGTATATATATCTATATATATTTTAATATATTATTTATATATATATATATATATATAAATAATATATTATATATATATATATATAGCGTGTTGAACCTGCTGTTTAACATGTACACTCAAAATACCTAAAAAATGTTTAGCTCGATGAATACAAGAACTAAAATATTCTAATAAAGTGTGGCAGATATTAACTCACGGTGAATTCCGATTGCCGAGAAATGCCCAAACTTCATAAAAACTGACGCAGCTGACTATGCCGGGACCATCAGCAGAACGACATCTCACCCACAGGCAGCATTTTGATGAAATGGCAAAGCTATGTTCTTCGAGCTTTAGTTGTCATTCGGCGCAATTCCGTAAACTTACCTCCCCCACTTTTGTGGCCGGGTGGAAACCCTCCCAGAGTACGTCAGTTCTGTGTGTGTATAACCGTCACTCCTCGCTTCACCTTTTGTAATCTATTTAATCAATTTGATGGAGGAACAACTTTGACCTTAAACTACATCGGTGAACAAGCTACTGGTGACTACGATGTGTGAGGTGTTGGACTCTACACCTCGACGCAGATGAAGCCTTATCTGAGAATATGAGTATTTGAAAATTAGATGTTTAGTTTTGATGTTTAGAGTTCTTACTCTTTATCTATGTCCATATGACATTGTTATGTTTGTCAGAGTAACTGACTTGTTTTTCTATGCCAATAAGGCATAGTTTTGATAGTAAAGGTTCTTACCCGTTTTATATGTCCATATGATATAGTATTAAAGGTCAGTGTGTTTGACTTGTTTTTCTATGCCCATGAGGCATAGTTTTGAATGATGGGCTTAATGCTCTATGTATCTTGGTCCATACGATATTATTTAGTATGTCAGTGTTTCTGATTTCTTTTTCTACGTAATTAAGACTTAGTTTTATATACTAGGAAATAGGCAAGACTCCCTAAACTGTATGGTCATGTTTAGGATCACTTAATGGTGGAAATCAGATTATCTAACGCTTTGTTAAAAGACCTAATTAGTTCTGTGGAAGATAGCAGTCACTATTGTTTCTTTTTAGTGTACCTTTTTACTGTGCGCAACCTGTGGGAGCACTATTAGTTCTTAGTAGTGGCTCGCGGGGATAGTGCATAGTCTACGCCCCCCTTCAAGCACCGTTTGTATTAGTCAAATTATGTATTGTTTGCACTATTTATTGTGTGCCCAAGATTGGGTGGAAGTATAAACATACTATTGAGTGTCCAGGCAGTACTAATTAGGAATAGACCGGCCATAGTATCTTTACAGCCTAGATTCCTGGTAGCTTGGCATTTACTATTTGTAAAATGATAGTTCCTCTTCTAGGAGATTAATCTTTGTTTTTCGTAACTCTCATTGGAAGTAACTCCTGCTAGCTAGCTCATTTAACTACCATATTAGTAATTCTTTAAATTAGGACTTACTAGAATCTGATATCTTTAACTATTATTTACTACAATTAATGTATATGCTTTTCAAGTTTAAGTCTATTAGTCGTGAGGCTATATAGATTTCTTATATTGTTGCCTAACTTTAAATTAATATTAGCTTTCTATTTATTTTGCCACCTTGTTGAGGCGGACGCACCTTCCTATCAGAATGTGCTTTAGTACTAAATTGAAGAGTTACTAGACTCATTTCTAGACTCAACTTTATTTGTGTTCATTCCTAGTTCCCAGTTGGGAAGTTACCATAAGGTAACTGATCTAATTCCTCTAAATAAACAAAGGACTGTTCGATCTAAGTCCTATTTGAACCTAATGTAATTCTTTTGACTTTTTAATTAAATAAACTAATTTGTCCAACGCAGGTTCATCTATATATTTTTTTTTCAAATGAATGCAACTAACTTTGACAAAAAAATAGAAAAGAAAATATAGAGTATTTCAAAATAAGATTAAGTTAAATAAAGAAGGGCATAAAATGCAGTTTAAAAAAATAAGTTAAGAACCGGAGAAACGCTTAATGAACTTACATATATATTGATTCCAACTCTGGCTCTTATTCATAGACAATTAATTTTAGGGTTCCTTAAAAATAAGTGCTAATTTCTGTTGTTGGTTCTGAATACGGTTCTGTCTCGACTCCTTGTTTAAAACACTGAAGCTGGGGTGTAAACGTAATACTTGATTCAATACAATTGTGTAGTGCGGGCTGTATTGTCACGAAATGCAAGGAGCTATGTAATAATCCGTTTAAAACGACTCCGAGCTATGGATGTTATACTTGATTCAATACAGTTGTGTAGTGCGGGCTGTATTGTCACGAATTCAAGGAGCTATGTAATAATCCGTCTAAAAAAAACGACGAGATATGGATGTTATACTTGATTCAATACAGTTGTGTAGTGCGGGCTGTATTGTCACAAAATGTAAGACGTTCCGTAATAATCAATTTAAAACGACTCCGGTATTTGGATTAAATATCTTGTTCAATACAGTCATGTAGTGTGGGCTGTATTGTCACCAAATGTAAGGCGCTCCGTAATAATCAATTTAAAACAACGACTCCGGGATTTGGATTAAATACTTTGTTAAATAAAACTGTGTAGTGCGGGTTGTATTGGCACAAAATGTAAGGAGCTCCATAAGCCATTTTAAAGACAGATGGCATCGTGAGATAAATGTATAGTGGAATCGACGTAAGAAGGTAGGTTTAGAACATACTATACAATTTAATTAGTTCAACCTTAAGCACTTATCAGCATTGATCATATATAATGCAGTGTTAATTTATTATACATCATATACAAATTAACACTGCATATAACATGTTTAGACCTATGATTAATGAAAGTAGCTATTAGAGTGAGTGTAGAAAAGTTATGTTTTAACTTAACCACTAGGCAATTTACCTGTCTGTCCATCTGTTTGTCATGGTATTTGCTTTACGATAAATATCAAACGCCTCTACCAATTTTAACCAAATTTGTCAAGGATATTCTTTGAACCTAGGCTGAACGACGAATATATTAAATTTTTTACTCTATTTATCCATTTCAATACGCTGGCCACTGGAAAGGTTTTTCTTTGAATAGCTCATCACGAGCGATTTGAATTTCAAACTCTAACAAATCAGCTCCCGGCTCACGCGAGGTATGGGAGTAAAAGGAAAAAGAAAAGACCAAGATATGCCAGAAATGTGTGCAGTGCATTCGTATTTGAATGATTACTCAAAATTTTCCGCGGTGACGCTGGGGGACAAGGCGACAAAGTTTGTTGTCAAAAAATACAGTACGTCCTTATTAAGACAGAATAAAGATTGGTGCACAGTGCTTATCTTCAAAGACATTTTAAAATGGTCAAAAACTCCATTTTCAATGCAGTTTTTATCCAGATATCATTTAATATTTCAACAATGTTCAGTATTAGCAACTTCTATTAACTATTTATTTCAATTAATTTTTAATCAGAAATGATCCATAAAATAGTGTTGGTGTGAATCTATGATTTCAAGCCGGTTGTATCACACAGTTGACGAAAATGAGATGCACGTTCTCAACTAGCAATTTCCCGTGGCGGGTAGTAAGACGGGGTGTAAAAATTAATGGGCTGTCTTTAAATAACCATAGTGCCTCTACACAGAAAACAAACATAAAATCTACTTTTCAGTCTTAGCATGTAGGGCATTATTCAAAAACCCTTTCGTGTTCTTTTTCAAATAGTTGCAATTTTATTATAATATAATTAAAACTCTAGCCATGTGGTATAGGGCGTCATGCTGACGACAAAAAATGGGGTTCGACTCCATGTCAGTAGAACTAAGGATGTTTTCCCCCCTAGACGATTTTCCACTCTCCCTCCCCGCAAATGCTTTCTCATCCCTAACCTACTATCGTAATGAGTACACATGCGTAAAACATTATTGAGTAGTAAGACGTGGTACAAAAAAATTAATAAATAATATCATATAATATGTATATTCATATTATCAATATTATTAGAACCTGTGTTGTTCTTTTTTATCGGTGATGGGTGACGGTAAGGGTTTGAATCACGGCTAGGTGTACTAAGGTGACTTTTTCTATTTTCCCAATTTCTCCTCCGCGTAGATGCAGGCACACTTATTCTAAATGAAACATTCTTGCCCACCCCATTAATGTCAAGTAGCAAATATTCCGGGAAGGCAGTAAAACGGGGCAGCATGGATAATAGCGATTCCTATCTACGAATGAGATTTAACTCAGGCGATCGTGTGTTCCACAGTTTATGGTTAGGAGTTTGTGTCTAGATCTGAGAGGAGTTTTCATTTCCTAGGACTGTGTCTTTCGAGACTCTCCGAGAAGTTCTCGAACTTTTACTCCTCTCCAGTACAAAACAAAACAAAGAAGGGAATGTGTATGTGTGTGTGTGTGTGTGTGCGTGTGTGTGTGTGTGTGTGTGTGCGCGCGATCTCGGACTTGCGGGAGATTTGGTCGAAATGGCGCTGGCTTTGCCTGACTCTAACTTTGGTAGAATAAAACAAACCATGGCCGGGACATTTTCACTTTAAAAATAAAAAAAAAACTACCACGTTTCACGGCCCGTTCGGGTCATACGCTGATACAGAATGTACCGTAACATGTGGGACCTACATTATCGCTGGACAGGAGGGGAAAATAATGAAAAAAGTTCGTGTGTCCCACTTGACCTTGTTTCTAAGCTATAGCCATATTTGTTCTCCAGTAATGGGGAACTGGTTAACCTTATAGGAAGTCCTCAAATGGCCTCCTTCAGCCTGAATGCAAACCTGTAGTCGTCGTGTTGTAGTGCCGCGCTATTCCAAAAATACTCATAGAACAAATCTAATTAGTCAAAAGTTCGTGATACATCGAGTATACTATACAAACAGTTTTATGGAATCACTTGGCTGTAATAATAATAATGATGATAATAATAATAATAATAATAATAATAATAATAATAATAATAATAATAATAATAATAATAATAGCACCACCGCTTACTATCCGTTCGGGTTATTCGCTTAAGTACAATTTACGCTAATCTGTTAGGAATTGGAAAGGTTGAATTTAGAGGAAGTGAACCCACATTTTTGTGGCGAGAGAGAGAGAGAGAGAGAGAGTGGAAAACCATTTAGCAAAAATCACCCACAGTTCACCCGACCAAGATTAGAACCTCGATCTCCCCGTCCTCGGCAGTTTGGCTCAACACGAGACAGGCGCGTTTGCCAAATACGCCACCGAGGCTCTTGAAAACGAGGTCAAATGGGCCATATTATGTTTATATAAACCCTATTTATTGTTTTTGTGTATCCTTTTCACCACTGAAGTGGGTCCCACATGTTACTTTACTCCCTGTATGTTTATTGCGATATTTTGGTATAATTTAGAGGGAATCTAACAGCATTTGCATGCAGGAAGAGTGAGAAACTCCTTATAAATAACTACCCTCAGTACACCCAACCAGGATTCTAACCCTGAACTCCCCGCCACCAGCAATCCAGTCAATTACATCTCAGACCACGCGTAAACCAAAGCGGTCTAAAATATGTCACGTTTAATACCAAGTCCACTTCGGTGGCCGCATGGTTCAATGCGTCACTCTCCCAATGGACTAAACTGTAGTTGACGGGGAGGTCGGAGTTCGAATCTCAGTCAGTTGTACTGAGGGTGATTTTCCTTGAATGGTTTTATACTTTACCTCTATGCATACGCGGTTGCACTTTCAATAAATTAATTCCTAGCGCATTAGCGTAATTAGCACATATTCGTATATTATACGCGGTTGCACTTTCAATAAATTAATCCCTAGCGCATTAGCGTAATTAGCACATATTCGTATATCTCGAACAGGTAGTAAGACGCGGTGTTAAAAAAAATAGTTTAGCACCAGGTTTTTTAATGGATTTATTTAAAAGTCAGAGATGAAGAATGTGATTAATTGAAAGCGCACTTAAATAATTAATTAATTTTAGCACCGCGTCTTACTACCCGTTCGGGTTATACGCTTAAGTATTAATTACACTAGTGGATTAGGAATTGGTAAGGTGGAATTTAGAGGAAGTGAACCCGCATTTGCGTGGAGGGAGAGTGGAAAACCATTTAGGAAAAACCACTCCCAGTTCACCCGACCGAGATTCGAACCTCGATCTCCCCGTACTTGGTGCTCTGGCTCAACACGACTGGCGCGTTAGCCAACTACGCCACCAAAGCGGGTACTTAAATAATTGAATCATAAATTTGTCCTAAAGTATAACTAGGCCTATATAACATTTATATATTGCGATTGAATCTTTATGTTTGGAAAGTGAACGTTAAGTAGGCCTACCCTAAGTAATCTCAAACCAAATTAAAAACTTAAACACATATTTTTTGGTATCTTAAGGTGGGGTGCTAGTCAGCGTTAGCTTAGGACAGTATTTTTTTAAGTTTTTATAGCATAAACATTTTTTTGGCCAAAATAAATCCA
Organism: Timema bartmani; assembly: GCA_902151455.1. Taxonomy (NCBI): domain Eukaryota; kingdom Metazoa; phylum Arthropoda; class Insecta; order Phasmatodea; family Timematidae; genus Timema; species Timema bartmani. The sequence goes on along the minus strand of CABFWB010005340.1, from coordinate 22,089 downwards.
ATATTTCTTCTATAGAAACAGAGAGTTTAGTTTTCTGCACATGCTAATCTCAACAGTTCTAGATTATCTGCCATGAGCACAGCGGCATTTGGTGGCAAACTTTTTAAATAAAGAGAAAAAGTTGTAATTAAATTCCCGGACACCTTTTACGGATATTCAAGAACTGTTGAGATTAGCATGTGCAGAAAACTAAACTCTATGTTTCTATGGAAGAAATATTTGATTTATTTTGGCCAAAAAATACTTATGCTATAAAAACTACAAAAATACTTTCGTAAACTCACACTCACTAGCACCCCACCTTAAAGTGTTGTATTACATTAACATTCTTTCAAAATTGATCCAGGACTTACTTACAAACAGTATTCAAAACCGGCTAACCACGTTTATTCGCAACATTTTATAAAACATTCTAAAACAGTTTATTATTTTTTTGGGAATATTTTATCTTATTCTTTATTTTGGCTTATATACGAGTATTACTAAATACTTTATAATTTAAAAACCATGCAAATATGAATCTTCTTATTTTAACTAAACTTTTCAGGCAACATATATTTTCACTTTGTATTTATAATTATTTTTAAAGTTCTTTATGCTATGTTAACTGCATCTCATATTATAACGCAAAACTTTTTCAAGCATTTTTTATCTTATTTCCAATTTTTAATATTATATCACATTCAAGGCCGTAGCCAGGGAGGGGTTTTGGGGGTTCAAACCCCCCCGCGAAATTTTATGAACAGAATATATATGACTTTATTTATGGTTCAAACAATATTAAAATTAAGATACAAATACAAATTAGGGAGCTGTGTTACTATAAAAAGCACTTCAGAGAGCTTCTAGAGGTATTAAATATTTCGAAATTTTCCTAGCCTTCGGCATTTTGGGGGTTATTTTACCATAAAAAAAACTTCACAGAGCTTCAAAATGAAATTTTATGAACAGAATATATATGACTTTATTTATGGTTCAAACAATATTAAAATTAAGATACAAATACAAATTAGGGAGCTGTGTTACTATAAAAAGCACTTCAGAGAGCTTCTAGAGGTATTAAATATTTCGAAATTTTCCTAGCCTTCGGCATTTTGGGGGTTATTTTACCATAAAAAAAACTTCACAGAGCTTCAAAAAGTGTTTAATATTTAGAAATTTTCCAAGCCTTCGGCAGTTAGTGAGTTATTTTACCATGAAAAAATCCACTTCAGAGAGCTTCTAGAACTGTTTATCATTTAGAATTTTTTTTCTAGCTTCCAGCAATTGGGGGATGTGCCCACCAACCACCCCCCACCCCCCCGCCCTGAAATTATTGGCTGGCTACGGCCTTGATCACATTTGTCAATCCTCACACTGTCTGATGTTAATGTTCTAATTTTTTTTATGATCTAATACAGTACAAAATTCTTTTCAAGTCTTATCTTGTCTCATCTATTCATACTAATGTAAACAGGAGCAAAGTTCAAAGATAAAGCCAATAAAATAAAGTAGTTGGAAAAGAACTGAGAATTATGCTAACAGTAATTTAATTGATTTGTTGGGTGGTATTTTGCTGTGGTTGCTTGTACACAACAATTCAAACTTTACTCAGTAGAATACTTATAACATTAATTATGAGTGTTTGATCCGAGATAAAACATCAATCATCATTAGCGGCGTGATTAACACTAATTGAGTCAGAATAGGTGGGCACATATGGTAACACTTCAACCTCGTCTGGTCTGGTTTATCAGGTCGGGGATCGAATCCTGCCAGGATATATAGAGGTGTTTTCTATTAAATGTTTATCTCACTATGCCTTCAAAGAATACAATAAGTTTTATTATGTTTTTTTAACAAGCATCATTTTTTGTGTATAAAATTAAACTCTACCCCTGCGTTATGATACTTTCCATCGAAAACTTTCCACGAATTTATTTTATATAGAAATTGCATTTATATAAACTTGGGCCGTATTGGTAGTCATGGACTAAATATTTAGCTCATATAGTCTGGTCTGCGAGCTACGGAGAGGATGAGGTTCTATTCCCGGTTGTGTGATCTGAGTTGTTGTTAAAATTAAACATATATTTCCATTTGCAGTCTATTATATACTCCCATCGGTGGTCTTAAGGACTGAGCTGTTAGCCTCTTAAAATACTGGATTAACCTATTTCGGTGGTCGAATAATCCAAAGCGTCACTCTCACAATAAACTGGGCTGCTGACAATGGGGATATCAGAGTTCGAGTTCCAGTCGGGTGTTCTGAAGACAGTTTTTTCCAAAATGTTTTTTTTAAATTCTATATACACACGAATTTGGACCCTCTTCTTCTAAATCCAACCTCCCTCATCCTAAACACGATAACGTAATTAGCTTATACGCTTATGGTAGCCGATGATTTCCACACGTACATCACTGGCGCACTAATCCAAAGGTCCCGGGTTCAATTTCCTTGCTAAGATGTAATTTTTTTTATTTACAAATATGATACTTGATACAACTATATCTGTAAACTATATATCATTTAGATCTCCCAAGCTTCGCTATTATTATTATTATTATACACATTACACCCTTGGATGTTGCTAATGCTATTAAAAAATTGAGTTCTTCTAGATGTGCCGGGACAGATGGAATTCCAAGTTTTATTGTTAAAGGCTGTGCCAGCATTTTCAGCCCTTTGTTAGCCTATATCTTTAACATTAGCCTGTCAAATGAAACTTTTCCTTGTACATGGAAACAATCTGTTGTTATACCTATCTATAAAAAGGGGGTAAAAACAAATGTTTGTAATTATAGACCAATTTCTCTCTTAAACACTTTCTCCAAAGTATTCGAGAAAATCATACATGAGCATACTTTTCACCACCTTAAAAATAAATTTTCAGATAATCAACATGGCTTTATAAAAAATAAATCTACTGTAACTAATTTAGTAGAATTCCTTGGGCATGTTGCCCCTCAAGTCTCTGCCCAAGGTCAGGTTGATGCTATTTATTTTGACCAAAGTAAGGCATTTGACTTATGTCAGCATAATATTATTCTCGCTAAACTTGGTAATTTTGGACTTTCTCACTCATATGTAAATTGGTTCAGCAGTTATTTGCATGAAAGATCATTCATTATTAAAATTGATTCACACAGCTCAAATACATTTTTAGCACCCTGTGGCATACCACAGG
>CABFWB010005340.1:1769-18513 GCA_902151455.1 Timema bartmani | reverse complement strand
ATTATTATTATTATTATTAGCACCGCGTCTTACTAGCCGCTCGGGTTATACGCACTTACGCTAGCGTGTAATGGTAGGGTGATTGTGAGATGAAATGGAGGACCTACAGTTTAACGTGGAATCCGAACCACGGTGGAGGCCTGGCATTCCACACGTTCACAAGTTGTGATTAATACACGTCTTGTCAGAGTTGAAGGAAGGGTTTGGTCAATCAGATAAATCTGTGCCGGTACCGAGGATTGAACAAGCTTCGTTATTCATATACAATTTAAATGTGCAAGCATTAGTGTTCTCTATTAAAAAAAACCCAAGGTAGGAAGTAAATAGAAAGATAGCACCACTTGGAGAAATACGATTGCTTACGTCACCCAGTACACAGCAGTTATATCTTAATATGAAGAAGAGCCAATTAATATTTTTTTAATTAGTAGAGTAATGACGTTAATTTGAAATTGTTGTGGATTTTAAAGGTTTATTGATTATTTAAAGTTCCCGAATATTACCTGAATTTTAACAACTTAGTTTGTCCCCCCACATATCTTTGTGCATGTAGCACACTGGCTTATGTACTGAGTGACGTCACACGTTCAGCCAAGTCTTTATCCATTTGGCGCTATCTTCTGTTCTCTTTAAATTGGTAGAAGGGGGCTATTAGAAAGAAAAAAAATTGTTGTGGTCTATATAGATAACATTTTATAATATTACTAGTATTATTAGATATATATCAATACTATATAAAAAATAAACACATGCAGATCACATGAATTGATGTATAAATATATGAAAGTATTTTAGTATATTTAGTAACTGTCATATACCGTTCTACCTACCGTGTTTTTTACTACGTACATGTTTTTTGTGTTCAATAAAACATTGCAGCTATTCTTACCAGCTCGTTCTTGATCGATCTTGGTGATAAGATTAGGGTTTGATCCTTGCCTGAAGCACTGAGGGGGTGATTTTCCACCCTACCCTTCGGTAAATACAACTCAATCTCGAGTAAATACGCTTACTTGTCCTCTTATTTTTTTTCTTTTTCTTTTTTGTCTTCCTAAGAATAAGCATTTAATTGCTTTGTGCTGAGTTTATCTGTAATATAAATGAAAAAAGTGTATTACTCTCTTAGATGTTATATTTTCTTTAGCTAAAAATGAAACCATCAAGATAATAATATGATGAGATAAGAGAGATACAAATACAGGGAGATTAAATATTGTATATCATCTTGAAAGTAAGCTATCTAAACCGGTGGACACGTAATCTAAGGCGTCATACTTGTATAATAATGCATGTAGTTACCAATAGGTCGAGGTTTAAATCTAATCCGGGGGCACTGATCGTAATTTTACACCCCCTTCAAACACAAACGTGGGTGCATTTCATTGTAATACCTCCCTCATCCCTGCACCTTATACCACTCCTTTTAAACACTAACGAGGGTGCATTTCCTTAGAATACCTTTCTTATCCTTTAAATTAAGCCGTTAATGACGTTCTAACACACCAACCTTATCTGATCTGGTTTGCAGTTGACGAGGTCAGGGGTTTAAGTCCCAGACACGTGTATTGAAGTTTTTTTTTACCTTAATGGTTTTACCCTCTTCCTCCCGGAATATTTGGGTACATTACCCTTAAAATTCTAACTTCCTCATCCTCTACCAAGTTATTGTAGCTATGGGACAAAACGGACGGGTAATAAGAAGCGGGGTAAAACCAACTAGCTGTAAAAAGTAACAATAAATAAATGATCTGACACAATATTAAATACTTCCTCATAGTCTAATATAATATGGAACATTTTCAAAAATTGGTTATCAGTGTACCACCCTTATAAGCGTGCATCATATGCCAATCAACCCTGTGATACGGTCTGCTAGAAATCGTAAGTTTACACGAATACTATTGAACGTGGATCATTTCTGATTAAACATTAATGAAGATAAAGAGTTCCTAGAAGCTCCTAATACTGAACATTGTTGACATATTAAATTATATTTGGATAAAAACTGCATCGGAAAGGCCGTTTTTTGGCCATTTTAGAATGGCTTCATAGATTAGCACCGTGCACAAATCTTTATTCTATCTTAATAGGGACATACTCTGGTTATTAACAAGAAACTTTGTCACTTTATCCCCCTTCTTCACCGCGGAAAATTTCGAGTGATCATTCAAATACGAATGCACTGCACACATTTCTGGCGTGTCGTAGGTATTTTCTTTCCCTTTTACTGCCATACCTCGCGCGCGCACGCACTCACGCACGCACACAAACGCAGATGCGAGTCGGGAGCTAGGTTGGGCCTGCTATGATGAACTCTCTTGGTGGGATGGAAGGGGACGAGAGAAAAGGTCAGTGTTTTTTGCAGTTTTTATGGTAATTTTTTTTTTTTTTTTGCCAAAAGGAATAAAATATTGCTCCAGTACAAAAATAGAATTTAATTTTCTTCACATGGTAACCTTAAAATTTCTTGAAAATATTTCAAGGGTTTTTTGGAATTTAATGATGACTTTTTCTCTTCGTTTAAAAAGATTGTTTGATAATGCCGCTATGATGATTAAATAATATTAAACAATTGTGTATATCAACATGTAAAGAAAATTAAACTTTGTGTTTCTACTGGGGCAATATTTTATTTATTTTGGCCAAAAAAAGTTTTGCCATAAAAACTGCAAAAATACCGTACCAGTATCCAAAGAAAAGTCTCGATAGCTGTAAGTATCGCTGTTGAAATATTAATCCGATAAAAGTTTTTTTTATCTAGTAATAATAATTTCAAATTTTACATCATAATTGTATTTTCATATTTAGTTAAACACTGAAAATTGAAATGGTCTTTAATTCTTTAAAAGAAATGTTACAAGATGCTTTTCCATTATCCAACTTCTTAAAAAAACTTCCGTAATTCACTTCTGGGAGATGCCATTTATTAACTACACTTTTCGTTTGTCCACCCTAGTAAACATTTAGTCCCAAACTCTCAGAATGAGTGAAATTAACAAAAAAAGTTATTTATTTCGATACCGATACGATACCGGAGTGTGAGTACTAATATCAGTAAAAGTATTGAGTAAAAAAATACTAGCATCGAAAGGGAAAATATCGATATTAGTAAATTATCGATAGATCTAATTTTTTCACATCCCTAATGTAGTGCTATATATCATGTAATAAAACTCCCCAACTACATATTTCAATCAAAATTATTAAATCAATTTTCGACGAAATTTGTAATTTCAAAAATCAGTTTTCACTAAACTATTTTTAATTTTAAAACTAAAATTAAAATCCCTCCTCCTTAAGGTATGACCATACAACATATAAATAACAACTTTGAATGAAATCCATCAAACCGTTTCGGTTCGGGTGCAACAGACATAAGGACAAAAAGACAGATGTGACAGACATAAATCTAAGACACATTCCTGAGATAGGGGGAAGATACATCCTAATATTATGGGTAGAAACTTTTCATAACTACATTTCTTTCTTGCTATGAGAAATTATAACGAATCAATCATTTGTTCTTGATGATTTTTATTTGAAATTTTATCATATCGGATATTACTATTTCCCCATTTGCTCGTCTCCAATGTCAACTATCTGATAAACGATGCACTCAGTGAACGTCTGAAGGAAACTTTTAGATTGGCTCAGGGTAATGGCGAGCTTAAGAGTTCATAATATGTCTAAACCTAATGGCCTCGCTTTGATCCATACTCTTCCTGATTGACAGATATCACACCCTCAGAGTTCCTAATAATTATAATCTCTTTCACCCGGTTAACTTTTTTCAAAAAGATGTTGCTGTACACTCCGTTTACTTTGACGGATCATACTATGGCTCTATCTTATAGTATACATCATAGGGGAATAATACAAGGTAAGCTTGATGCCTACCAGGGTAGGAGAAGGCTACCTTTATTCAGAGCATCATCGAAGGAGCTTTCGAGTAGATCTAACGAATAAATATAGAGCAGCTAACAATGACTAAATTCCACCACTTTTTATCTTAGTTTTCCAAATTGACAGCATATTCCTAAATTGTAGAAAACTTGGTTTGGTGTATGATTATATAAACATAAACTTAATGTGTTTTTTAAACACAGCGTTTGACTACTTGTTCAGTTTATATGCATATATACTAGTTACGCTAGTGAGCTAGTGACGAGGAAGGTTGAATTCAAAGGAAGTGTACCTGCATTTGCGTGAAGGGAGAGTGGAAAACAACTTTAGAAAAACAATCTTCAGTACACCCGACCGGGATTTGAACCCCGATCTCCCTGTCATTGGCAGTATATTCTAACACGATACTGACGCAATAGATCATGCGGCCACACAAGCGGGTTGTAGACAATGCTAAGCTTACACATGGCTTGAAAGGGGAAAAATAACCAATATATTGAGTTTCATATTTTAAAATCATTATTAATTATTATTATTACTATTCGTCCTTGATCTTGTAGGTGATCATATCCCTTTTCGGGCTTCTCGTATTCCAAAGTTATTTTATCTCAATAGCTCTTAAAAGGTGAGCCCTTTAGGCCGTTGTATCCATAGCGCCAATTCTAGATTTATCGAATTCGACTTCTATCATAAAAGAAAAGCTAAACTCAGAGAGTTATTTAAGGAAATCCCATATCAATAATTTATCATGTAGAGGTTCTGCCTATAATATTTAAATTTACAATATTCTGATCTATTTTTTGCATATTGTTACTGCTTTTAACCATTCTTTAGTTATTTTTTATTAATCCTATTTTTTATTTTTATCATTATTAATTACTACTTTTTTATTTTTTTCTATAACTATTCATCAGTATATAACATTATTTAGCCATCTTTGTTTATCTTATTTTTTCATGTAAATATATGTATTTGTAAGGTACTTGTGTACTTTTCAGTGCTGGCCTGTTATAGGTCTTACAACTGTTGGCCAGCACTACAATAAAGGAAATTGAAATTGAATTTATTAGCACCGCGTCTTACTAACCGTTCGGGTTATACGCACTTACGCTAATGTGTAATAATAGGGTGATTGTGAGATTAAATAGAGGACCTGTAACATTGTAACATGTTACATCATACTACTCTCCGTATTAAGCGTCACGAAAATGTTTTGCTTAAGAGTCATACTACCCACTCCATATGAAACCTCAATAGTAATAAACTTCCTTAAATAGTAAGCTTCTCTATTGTAGTCCAATGTAGGTTCAATCTATATCGAGAACAATATCAAACAAGAATAAACTCCCCACAATCACAAACTGTTCATGTACTTACCCTGTATTTCTTCTGGCTAGAACAACCTTCAAGACTGGAGTACACACTTCGCGTTCTAAATCGGAGAGTGGGTATATCATGCCATCGTGCGCCAACTGCTGAGGTCTGAGCGGACAAGTCAAATCAATCCTTTCGGAACTAGCCGAGAACAACAACTAACTGAAACTATCCTGGGGTCCGGCGTGCAAGACGAAACCAACCACCAACACATCGCGTGATGTCTGTACGTCATCAACACCAGTCAAACAGATCTCTAACACCACTGCACCACGTGTTTGAGACATCCTGCCAATCCTAGCCTGATCAAGGATTACGTGCTCGTCTGCATGCTTAAAAATTGACCGTTGGAAGCCACCGACCAATGTGAACATTCCCCCCTTCAAACCCTAAGCGACTAGAAAAACTATTTAAACCTTGTGGTACTTAAACTCAGTGGCCATTAATTATTCGACATCATCAAGAGAAGTCATGACTTAAACATTTATTTTCAACGCTGTCTAGAGAAGTCCTGTCCTGGACTTGGAAAATTACGGGATGATGGCGTATTGTGTTTGTATTACCTTCGATGTTAATTTAATAAACCTGAATTATGGCTAATTTAATTTTGAATTAATTTAACGTAATTTTTTTGGGAATAAGCCAAAATAAGCAACGTAAATTATTTTCTTAATTTTTTTTAATACTAAATTTAATTATGAGACAGTTAATTCTTTTTGCCACCACTTGGGCGTTAGTGCCAGTGAAGTCACGTAAATATTAGATTGCCACATTTATGGACTTATTTTGTTAGAAGTATTTAATTTAAATTGACAGTCTTTTGCACACTAAATAAATGTAAATTCCTCCTTTTTTTATAATGTTTTCATATTTAATTGTTGTTTGAATTAACGTAAAGTTTTTCTGATTGATTGATTTAGACTAAATAATTTTCAAGATTATTTAATTGAACTAACTTGTGGTTTAACTAGTCTTTTTGCATGTCATATTTTTTATTAACAAGTAGAGTTCTTGTTAACGACCTTCGTTGTGTCGAAATTTAATAGTCTCGCGGGAGTTTGACTTAATGCCGGTAAGCCAAACTCTCGTGTCCATATAAATATCTGTGTTATATTAAATTTTACTTTATCTTTAACTCTGTATTCAGTGTAGTGGAGTAGACACTTTGGTAACCATTTCAAAGATGCCCATTAGGTTCTTTTTTGTAGTCGAATAAATATCTGTCTAGATATTTATAAACTAATTATATGTTTCACGTGGAAACATTCTCATGATGAAACTGCACTTTAACATTGATATGATTTTTATCATGCTTCCAATGGATTTTTGAGACCATGTATTTTATTGTCTAGACTGTCGTTATCTTGAATAAAACATTCATATTGTTATTTAATTGTTGCTAATGTCTTGCTTTCTTTGTCACATGTCTTTTGTTAGATTACCCCCCACCCATACCTTCCTTTTAGTCTAGTGTGGCCGTAACTAAGAGGTAGTAGAGTGGGTGGTAAGAGACCTAAAGTTTAACTTGGAAAACGAGCCACGGTGGAGGCCTGGCATTCCACACATTCACAAGTTGCGATTAATACACGTATTGTCAGAGGTGAAGGAAGGGTTTGGCAATCAGATACATTTGTGCTGGGACCAAGGATTGGAACCCAGACCCCTAGCACAGAAGTCCGACACCTTACCCGTAGACCGCCAGGTCACCTATTTTTTTATTCGTATCATTATTCATTTCTATTTTTTTCATAACTATTCACCATTACATATACAATTATTTTGCTGATTATTTATCTTATTTTCTCATGTAATTATTATGTATTTTTAAGGTACTTGTATACTTTTCACTGCTGATCTGGCACTTACTACTCTTGGCCAGCGTTATAATAAAGGAAATTGAAATTGAATTGAAATGATTTGCTCCACATCTTAGTATCCATATGGACTATCCACATTTTTTACACTTATGTGATAGGGATTACGATGGTATAATGTTAGATGAAGTGTACCCTCATTTGTGTGGAGGAAAAGTGGAAACCATTTTGACAAAAAAAATATCTCTCAATACACCCAGCCGTGATTCAAACCCTGACCTTAACGGTACTGGAAAACCAGACCGGATGAGCTTTATATGTTATCCATCGTGTCCAAAGCTGCGGATCTCATTAATTTATAACAACTTGATTTATTTTAATTACTTTTTTTAATCGAAATTTCAAAATATTTTTATATGGCTGATTAAATGAAATGTAGACTTTTGTATCAAATTTTTACCATCGACTATGATGGTACGGCACTGTGGTACGATCTTTCTCCTATTCCATTACAATTTGTGGAAAAATTTTCAAAAATCAGTCATCAGTAAAATGAACATATTATATTCTTGACTATTATATAAAACACTCCCTAGATACCCGTTTTAAACAAAATCGTTGGAGTCATTTTTGAAAAACTCGAATTTTCAAATAGCCTATTAGTTATCATGTAACTTACTTCTTAAACATTTTCCTATCTCCATCCCCAAAAACTAAGGATACAGTGATATTTGCCATGTTAAACACTCCTCAGATATAAATATATTTCAAACTGAATTGCAATATACATCACGTTTGGAAGACAATGAAAATTATTTAACTTTTACTTTAATTTATGGTATATCAAATACCTAAATCAGATTCTAATCTGTTAATATAAGCTATTTATTGAAACAAATATATATTATTATTTTTAGCACCACGTCTTACTACCCGTTCGGGCTATACGCCTATGTAAAAATTACGTTAATGAGTTAGGAACGAGTAAGGTTGAATTTAGAGAAAGTGTACCCACATTTGTGAGGAAAGAAAATAGGAAACAATTTAGGGAAAACCACCCTCAGTACACCCGACTGGGATCGAAACACGATCTTCCTGTCATTGGCCACCCAGTATATTGCAAGCGACGCCTTAGACTATGAGACCACCGAAGTGGGGAAAACAATTATCGAAACAATTATCGACGTTGCCATTTTAACACATGTACTAATTTTTTACCAAAAATATTCGTACATTAGAGTGTATCACAAATAAAGTGATAGCAATGTACATATTGTATATGATCAAATTTATTTAAATAAAAATAAAGGTCTAATGACATTTAGCAACCAGAAAATTGCTCGCTCATAGAAATTCAGTGTGGAAGGCAACGGGGAACCACCATAATTTCTTAACACCCCCCCTCGTACATGGGATTTATACCAGATGGTTTAGGTGGGTCTAACCAGCCGAAAAGCTGAGTACATACCCAGCACCGGATGGATGGAAATCACATCAGACCAACCTTCGCGTTGTTGACTTAAGAAGAAGATTAAGGTTGAGGAAAGTATAATTTGGAGGAAACTTATCCTCATGAAGGGAAAGGGGGGGCGGGGGGGAATCATCAGAAAAAATTAGCATCAGTACACTCAGCCGGGATTCGAAAAAACATGGTAATGTTAGTTTACACATTAAAAAAGATCACGCACAAATTATCAATATCATAATATTTAGGCCAACATGGCTAAATTTATATTCAGAAAAATTGAATGTTCACTGTGTATTGTTATATAATCTCTTGAAAATTTGTCTGAAATAGTTTATTTCCTGATAATATCTCATCCAACAGCACGTATCACACCTGGGGTTAGCGTGAGGGTAAAACTGCTGAAATATTCAGTTCAGGGTGAGATTGGTTTATTTGGCCTTTGAAGGGTGAACGGGCGTGACATCTAGTTTGATAGACCATGCTAGAAAGTGGAACAATCTGGGCGGAAGAGGATTTGAAGAGTTTCACAAACTATATGAACACTCTTTTCCAAGGGTGCTTGGGGACTTTATAACAGAAACGTTTGACCGTTGAGAATATGATTGGAACGAGGTCTACTGTTCACAGAACTACTTGTACTAATAATATAGTAAAATATTATCAATTTGACCGGAAAAATATCTGTTTGTATTTTATATTTTGTATTTTTATATTAGAATTTCACTATAGTCAAATGGTCTTAGCTATCAGTCTCGCAACATACCTGATTGCCGGAGATGGGGGTTGGAGGCCTTTACACACTCCCTTCTCACTAATGTCGGTGCGTTTCTTCAAATTAACTCCCTTATCCTTGACCAATATACAATCCTCTAAATAGCCCTTTGTGTTTTAATGCATAAATTTTATTAGTTACTCTACGTGCGGGATATCCGTATCAGCAACAGTACTTTTTTAGGCATGAGAAAAGCAGAATTTAGAGTTGATGTATCCGTATTTGCATGAAATGAAAAGTGGTAAGCTGTCTAGAGAAAACCATTCTCAGGCACCCGAATGGTTTTTGAGCCCCAACCTCCCCCTCACCGACAAATCAAACATGACGAATGTGATGCTTATTTCACTTTCCCATCTATACCACTCAAAATGGGGTCGTTATAAATTAATAATAATAATAATACTTAGCACCGCGTCTTACTACCCATTCGGGCTATACGCTTAAGTACTAATTACACTAATGGGTTTGGAATTGGGAAGGTTGAATATAGTGGAAGTGGACCCGCATTTGCGTGAAGGGAGAGTGGAAAACCAGTAAGGAAAAACCCCAGTTCACCCGAGTGAGATTCTAACCTTTATCTCCCCGTCCTCGGCATGTAACATTTGGTAATGTTACATTATACTACCCCCCATATGAATCTACACTCATAGGCTTTACCTTACAAGTTTCATACTACCCACTCCGTATGAAACTTCAAATTTAATAAACTTCCTACAATAGTAACCTTCTCTATTGTAGTCTCAAGGTAGTTTCAGTCTATATCAAGAACAATATTAAACAATATAAAACAAGAATAAACTCCCTGCAATCACAAACTGTCCGTGTACATACCCTTTGTATCTTCTGGCGAGAACAACCTCCAAGACTGGATTATACACGTCGCGTTCTAGATTGAAGAGTGGGAAGAACAAGCCTTGGTGATCCAGCAACTGATGTTCTGAGTGAGCTGGTCGAAGTTAACCTGATGGGGCCAACGGTTAATACACTCAAGAACTGAACTGCGACCATCCTGCCCTCTGGCGGTCAAAACAATCTCAACCGCCAAGACACTGCGTGATATGTGTACGTCACAGGTGTACTGGTCAAGTTGACCCTCATCAACATGGAGTACGTGATATATTCAGCGTAGCAAGTCCACAAGCTTGATCGATGGACTAAGTACTTCTCTGCAAGCTTCATAATGGCCGATGTGACGTCACCGACTAGTTTGGAACCATACCACCTCCCTACCCGAGTGGCTAGTCCCTATATAACATGGCGAATCTGAAGATAAAGTCGACTTTCTATATTCGACACCACCAGGAGTAGTCCTGTCCTGGATAATAGTTATTATTATTTCATACTAGCACAGCAATACCTTTTAAGAGGAAGACTGTTGTGACACGAGTTAAGCAGTAGCTTAGCCTGTCATGCAAAATCATTGGCACTTCTCGTCTAACCACTGGAATGAAAGTAGGGGAACATCATTTGTATGGCTTTTAGATGCAAATCCCAATTGCCACTTCTTTCTGCATGTATATATTCCTTCATTGTGGTAACCACACGATGGTACTGAACCCACAGTTTAGATGTGGGTCCATTTTGGTCAAGTTCACTCAATTTTTGTGTTAACTTTTACACCAAACTTGTGAAAGTTGAGTCTGATTCTTGAGTGGTTTCAATGCTGCAAAGAACTTTCAAAATTGCTGCATGTTCTTCTGTAGTTATAATCATTTGGGAGAGGATTATTTTTATCATTGCCAGGTGACATAATATATGAGCCCTAACCGCTCTTGAATAAGAGTTTCCTGACAACATTTTGTCAGTAGACCCAGCTGCATATATGACGTTGAACACATCTTGTAAACCGCTACCATCCATGACATAGCCAATGGCACCTAAGTCAGACATGATGAGGTGGAAACCACCAAGCCTCACCACAACTGAACTTAGCTCAGGATTTGAATCAGCAATTTCTCGACCTTTGATGTATAAAGGTTGATCAAAAGTGACAATACAACATTTTTTATTTAAAGACTTACATTTCTCGTTGGCAATGAGGAGTGCTGTATGAATGGTCTAATAGCTGCTTGGTGGAGCATTGATGAAGGGCAAATAAAGAATATGTGATTTTGAGTAAGTATTGGCAGAAGTGGTTTTCTCCATGAAGTCATTCCATCCTGCAACACTCAATCCTTTACATTTTGCAAGTAACCATGCAATGTCACTTGGCAAAACTGTGACAGCATGTGAGATAGTTTTTTTTAATCTAGATCTTGAATCGCCTAATTTTTAAGTCCATGTGTTTTTTGGAATAGTATGATTGGGATAGCAGTGACTTCCCCGATGAATTTAGCTGTCGGAATTATTTTAGCCTTTCAATTTTTTTATCTGAATAAGCAGTTGCTGAAGATCTCACACAATGTACTCCTTCTATCACATGCAAAGTGTTCGATCCATCTAAAGTGTCAAAATTCCCATCTGTACTATCAAAGACGTACTGTGAAAACGATCCAGGCAGAACTGTGCTTAGCTTGTGGCTTAGGCAAGAAAGCTCAAACAATTTAACTTCTTCATAACTACTGCAAAATCCCATGGCATAAAGTACATTTATAAGGTATTTTGATCCGTAATTTTTGGAAAGAAAAGCACCAAGACCAACCTGTAAGGAGGATATGAAAGATCTAGGCCTTGCAAATGCAGTTATAACATGAGAAATTGAAAGCATTTTGACACGCCATTTATCCTAGTTTCCCCACTTACCCTTCATTATAATTTTTTTCAGAAGAAGCATCAGTGACTCGGGAACTACCTTTGCCACATCACTGGGGAAGCTGTCTAGTTTTTGGTAGTCATCCATTGAATGTACCATGGACCTCATGTCTTCCAGTATAGTGCCAGCAGCTGCTTACACGACACGCAGGCGTTCCTCTTGTTCATTTTTCCCCCGGGATTCATACCAATTATTTGAAAGAATCATGTATCCCGTATTGCGGAAACAAGTTATTGGTTCTCTATTATTTCCTTCAGGTATGATGACGACATGACCGTATTTGTCTTGCAACCTATTTTTCAATGCCTTTTCACTTGGAATATATACTTCGAAATCCTTCAATATGTATTTCAAGGAAAACTGGCATTCGTCTTCATTTTCCTCCAAATGTCAGCAAATAGTCAAAAAAAAAAAGCTATCACCTCATCGACTTGAGGACGGCCAGAAGTTCCACCCATTGGAACTTAAAAAAATAATGATTGAAACACGAATTGTGATACCTCCCTTCTACTTTAACCAGTTCACTTACAGGCGTGATTCGAAAAATAAGCTGTTCACTACACTTATCCCCTCTCATCTGAGCAGCTTTTAGGACTTGATTCCTAAATTATGTGGTTTCAACACGATGAACTCTTTCACGTCTGTCAACTGGTTTTTTTGTTTCTCTTTTGAGGAATGCTTGTGATGCATCCTCACTACAAAGTAAACAGTTTACTTTAAAATCAAAATTATGTACGTCTGATCGTGTTACCCAACCTTTTGCCTTGCCTCTTGCTGTGGCAATAATATTTTGTTCCCTGGTGTACGATTTTTGGCATTTTATATGGACTTGGATCACCCTCAGTTTTTGAATTTAGTGTGCTTTCCGTCTCCCCTTCTCTGACTGCTTTCAACAAATTTCTTGATTCCACCTTCTTTCAGTTCAATAATCTCTCCTAAAGTTAACGATTTATCGCAAATGACACACAAATCACTCATGTTTCTCACAAATACATCACTCACGTAAACACTGCTAAACAAGGACAGTTCAAACGCTACCCTTACACTTACTAGCTTGATTTGCAACTGCCAGTGATTGGAGAAGGGATAACGCACACCGGAAGAAGGGGAGCTGGTGGAAGGAAGGGAATTGGGATTGGGATTGGGTGTGGCAGCTGGTTGACCTTGCATTCCCCTTGCAACAAGAGTCCTGCGCTCTCCTTTGTTCGCTCCTCCCTTCCCTCTTCACCTTCAACCTCCTTCCTTCTCATTCGTACTTTTATCCACTCTACGTCATATTTCTAATACATTATCAGAAATAACAAATAATATTTCCCGTAATTTACGAATCATTTTTGAAATACGCTTAAAATTATGAAAAAATGCCTTTTTTTTGTTATTAATTTTCTCGTAGCGGCTATAGCTCACTTAGCAGGACGGGGAAAACTTAGTATGTTCATTCCAGACCTAAACTGTAGGAAATAAAACAATTTCCAGCTTTCCCCTAATTAATTCCTATTTCGGCTTTTTTTTAACTCCCCAACCACCGTATTATTAGGTGTTATCCACTATTAATAGTCCCAAATGTATCCCTACGCCAACAGCTAACATCTGTCACTTTGGATAGCTGTAATTATATTATATGGTAATGTATGAATGTGATAGTAAAAACCGTAATTTAGGCCAATATTTTTTATATTTATTTGAGGTCGGGCACAAAGATTATTTATCTTTCTATTCCACTTAAAAAAAATGTATTGATAACACTTTCACTAAAGGTCTAGCAAATATTGCTTCAAAATGGCGACCGACGAATTTAAACCATGTGATTGATCATGCCGCAAACAAGTTCTTTACAATGGTGCACCCCCGCAGTGGATAAAAATATTGCATTCAATTAAATATGTGGAAATACGATAAAATAATCATAAAATAATTGATTACATATTAAAAAAATGATAAGTATTTTCTCTTTTCCAAGTAAATACAATGCATGTATTAAAAAAGTATAGATATACGCAATATATTGCACATTATTGATAACATTCCAAAACTAAAAATAAGTGCTTTTAACTATGTTTAAAATATTGTTTCGGATAGGATAAAAATAAATTACTAAAGGATAATATGTAATTAAAAACTTATAATCTATAACAAAACAGTGATCTTGTACAAGTGTTGGCAACCCCAAACTTAAACATATGATTTTTCAACTGTCATTCAGGTAAAAAGCTATGGTGAACGTCAGAGAGGGAATTTAGAAGCAAAGGACGAGCATCAATAACACAATTATTCCAGTGGAAGAAAGAGTTGTGGAAGTTGTGAGTTGTTGACCAGCGAGTTCCCAACTCTACAGACTTCTTGGAAAACACAGTTTCCTCACGACAGGCAGCGACATGAACGCTAGTGTGGCCGCCTCTATAAGAAAATAATAAAAACGAGCGTTTTTTTTTGTCGCCGCGACCTGAAAACGCTTACGAAAGCGTTTACAAATCTGTCACCGTCTCTGGTCAAGTATGGCTGCCTCGTAAGAATCCATGAAACACATCACCGCAACCGGTTCGCAAGCCTGACCGTAGTCTCACAAGCGAGAGTTGAAAACAGTTGTCAGACGATTCAAATGAAGCCAGGGGTTTTTCAAAGAGCATGCATGCAACATTCTTATTAGAAGATGTGAAATTTGTGTGGAAATGGAAGGATAAAAGGTAAATAAACACTTCTTGTTGGGATAAGGTAATACATTTGTTCAATTTAAACTCAAATTACATTTCAAATCCATTCTAATTTTATTTATTACCTAAAGATAAAATTGACTGTATATATAGACTTTTTTACTCTTATTGAGTACTACTAGATCCTAACGTTCTGAGCCCCTTCCCACCCCCACCCATTTTTTTTTTACTTTTTTAGGTCGGTTCCTTTGTTGGTCTCACAAAAAGTCTCGACGCACTTCTTCCACGAACTAGGAATTTCATCGCTGGCGCTTCCTTCGTCCGACTGGTTCAGACTTCTGACATGCAAGTCAACTTTCTTTCTATTATATTATCTTGTTTCTTAACACTTCACTTCACACAACACCACTATTTCTTGTTTTATTGTTATTATTATTATTATTGGGAGTATCATACACGTTCAAGATTTTATTAAATTTCTTATGCCCTTTTACCACATTCTTTCCCTTTCTCGCAGATTATAATAGGAAACGATGGCCGTGTAAAACAGTGCTAAGTCTCCATATGATTGAAGCTGCTTATAAGTTACTCGTTGTTACAAAATAGTGAGAACTAAATTATGCCACTCAAGTATTACCCGTAAGGTCTATCCAAAAAGTTACACTCAATGGGGTAAGGAAGAGGAGAGTAGAACTTTTGAGGAAGTGTACCCTCCTTTTAGTGTTGAAAGAATAATAAACCATTAATAACTTCATGTTTACATATCTATGGGTTGGATTTTTTTAGCGCTACGTATTACTACGTATTACATATTATTACTATGTACTAATTAGGCTAATAAGTTAGGGTTAAAAAAGGTTGAATTTAGAGGAAGTATACCTGCATTTGCGTGGGGAGTAATTTTGGAAACCAACCGGGATTTGAAACCTCACTTCTCCGTCTTCAGCAGTCAAGTTTAACACGATAATGACGCCTTATACCATGTGGCCACCGAAGTAGGTGGTAGGATGATTTAAGTACATGTAAATATAAATATTAATTAATAACGAACCCCCTTTGGTGGCCACATGGTACAAGGCGTAACTCTCGCAATAAACTTGACTGCTGATGATGGAGAGATCAGGATTAGAATTCCGGTTGGGTCTACTGAGGTTGGTTTTCTCCAAAATGGTTTTCCCCTTCCTCGTCTTCTGGGGTCTAACCTATTGAGAAAGTAGCGCCTTAGACTATGCGGCCACCGAACTGGTAGATTTTTAATTCGTTGTTAATATTTCTACCGCGCCTTTGCTAGCCGTCCAGACTATACGTATTTTAATTACCCCGATAAAGTAAGGAGGATTAAGGTAGAGTTTAGAGGAAAAGTGCCCGAATTCGTTAGATAAGGGAGAGTGGAATAACATTTAGGGAAAAACAACCCTAAGTATACACGGCTGGGATTCGTGCTCCGACCTCCCAGACACCAGAAAATCGGCCTTATATCCACTCCGTGAGACAACTGATGTGTGTTAGATGCATTTGGGTCTATCCGATATGAGGTAAAACTATGTAAGGACACCCGCAATATGTCATCATTATCATCATCATCATCATTATTATTATTATTAATACTGTGGATTCTTAACTAAATAATTATTACTATAGATTAGCTACTTATTGTTTTTGGTTTTTCTTCTGTATCATTACTTAGCTACTAAATATATTTCGTTGTAATTTATTGTGCTGTACATACAGACAATGTATAGTCCATTCGCCATGGGAGTGGTGGTAAATGACAGCTAGGAAAAGTAACCAGATATACAACTCTCATGTATCCATTCGCCAAACAATTTGATTCGTTGTCACTTTCGACGGTCGAACCTTTCACAACAAACAATTTTGTTTTTATTAAGCTTTTCTTTTTAACAATTTTTACATCTTCATTTTCTGCTGGATGTCATTTACCACCACTCCTATGGCAAATGGTTTGTACTTAATATTTTGCGAGTCTTGTGCTCTATTTGTTCAGTGCAG
>CABFWB010005339.1:28276-46117 GCA_902151455.1 Timema bartmani | reverse complement strand
GTGCTCCACGTCTTACTACCTGTCCGGGATATCCACATATTTACACTAATGTGGTAGAGATGATGAAGGTAGAATAGTACCGTGCTCCACGTCTTACTATAAGTCCGAAATATCCACATACTTACACTAATGAGATAGGGATGAGGAAGGCAGAATGTAGAGGAAATTCTCCCACAATTAAGTGGAGCGAGAATAGAAGATGATAGAGGAAACACCGCTATCAATACAGCCGGTGAGAGTTTGAACCTTGACTTCATTGTAAAAACCAGATCAGACGAGATCGACGCCTTATCTCCGGGTATCCACCAACGTGGGTGACACAAGTTCGTAATAGAATTTAGATTTCAACAGTCAAAATGGATATCTGTAGAAAATGAATGCTACAGAACATAATATCCCATGACGCATATCTGTTTATAAAGTAGGTCCAATAGCTGTATGGAATGTTAGAATAAGTTAGATAACCGGTGACTCGACTTATGTGTCAGAGGTCAACACTCCCCGCTCACAATTCTATATAATTTTTCTCCACCACCTCTTAGTCCCTTTTGGGTTATACGCCTATCTACTAATTACACTAATGGTTTAGGGGTTTGGAAGGCTTAATTTAGAGGAAACGCACCCGAATTTGCGTAGAATGGAAAACATTTAGGAAAAACCACTCAGTGCACACGACCGGAATCAAGCCCCGATTTCACGTTTTCAGAAGTCTAGTCCAACACGAGAGTAGCGCGTTAGACCACGTGGCCACCGAAGCGGGTTTCGATTTAGTTAAGATCTTTCGATAAAAGAATAAAAATCCAAAAAAAGCTTTCTCTCTGACTGAAACAGCATTGTAGTAGCCACTGAAAGTAGTTTTTAGTCACTTACCAAACATTACAACAAAGTCACATTTTCATTAAATTATTATTTATTTAGCACTGCGTCTTACTACCCGTTCGGGTTATACTCTTAGGTACTAATTACGCTAATGGATTAGGAATTGGGAAGGTTGAATTTAGAGGAAGTGAACCCGCATTTGCGTGGAGCACCATTTAGGAAAAATCACCCCAGTTTACCCGACCGAGATTCGAACCTCGATCTCTCAGTCATCGGCAGTCGAGCTCAACATGACTAGCGCGTTAGCCAAAAATGGGCATTACATTTTGTTAGATTATAAAGTTATTGCATAACACTGTTTTTGTTATTTTAATTAAGTCAATTGAATTAATAAGTCTTAATATTAAAATAGGAAGAAAAATAAACCACAGGTACGTGAAATGACCCTTTGGGTCGCTAATCCGGGAAAACATATTCAGGGTCACAATCAAAAAAGTTTGGGAAACTTTGGGTGAGAGGACCATAACATTATATGCATTGACTGCCTCAAGTTTAAAAAACACATTTTTTTTTATTATTGTTACCAGTGGTAAAACTGCCACTTTCCAACAGTAAAATCACAGTCTGTAATATAACGTGTCACAAATTCCATAAAATAAACTGTTATCTTGAACGTAATGCTATGCCATGATTCATTTATATTAACAAACATAATATATCTCAAACTATTGATCGTATAGCCTTTTAAAGGCCCATTTGACGTGATGCATGTTGACTCGTGTGAGTTCACTTGGAACCTGCTTTGAATGCCACAGCAAATTTATCAATAATGTTGACCCATGATGATTTGACCGCAACTAGAAACAACTGATATATTTTCAGTTGATAAATAGATTATTTAAATTATAACTGTAACGAAAGTTTTTTTTAAAATTGGTTTTTGTCTTGACGCAACTAAACACACGATTTCCATTTAACGAGTTAATTGCCTCATTACATTCGATATAGCTGTCTGCATGAGTAAAGATTCATAACGCATGCACACTGATAGCTAGGTTAAAAAAAAAATTCAACTGCCTCTCCTAAGCAGATATTGTGGAGCAGAGCAAACAAAGCTGAAATAATCTCAACTTGCACAGAACAAGTAAGTCAATAAGTTGCTTAAAACCTAATCATGTGAGGAATTTACTGCCCTTGTCACTAATTTCGGCAAATGTTTGAATCCACACTAATGCCAAAATAATGCCATCATTGATGTTTGTGGTGATTCATGAAACTAAAAACTACTTATGAACAATAATACTTCTTTCATAATACAAGTAGTAAAACAGTTAACGATCATCTTTACAATAGTCTGGCAGTACAGTAGTAAAATTCTAAATGAACAAAGCTAATAGAAAAGTTCAAAATCGTGGTCATTGTGTATTAGGGCAGCGGATGTTGCTAACAGGTAAAAAAAATCGAGTTACTGAGCAACGTCACGATATTTACGACACATTTCCAATAAAACAATCGATAGTAAATGTAGTAAAATAGTTTGTGGAATTGTCATTGTGTATTAGGGCAGCGGATGTTGCTAACAGGTAAAAAAAATCGAGTTACTGAGCAACGTCACGATATTTAAGACAACTTTTCAATAAAACAATCGATAGTAAATATAGTAAAATAGTATGTGGAATTTTAATGCTAATTTTTACAATATTTTTATGTCTGTTATAAAGTAAAATTACCAATAAAATAAGATAAAAAAGAGGTCAAGATCCACTTCATTGTGTTTTAGTGCAGCAGGTATTGATAAGAGTTTTATGGTCAAGGAACTAAACTAAGGCATAACTTTCCCGAGATCCTTCCAATACAACCCTCAGTAAGACAGTTATCAAAATAGTTTTTGAAACATTAAAGATCATCTAAACAATGGTCTAACTAACGTCAGTAAAATAATAAATTTCCAAATGAATGAAGATAAAAAGCTCAAATTATGGTCATTGTATAGTAGGGCAGCAGCTATCTCTAAGAGGTTAATAATAGAGTAAAGGAGCAACGTCACGATATTTATGAGGCATTTCCAATAAAACAATCGATAATAAATGTAGTAAAATAGTTTGTGGAAGTTTAATGATAATTTTTACAATATTTTTATGTCTGTTATAAAGTAAACTACCAATAAAAAAGTAGAGGTCCAGTTCATTGTGTATTGGGACTGCAGTTATTAGTAAAAGGTAGATAATCAAGGAATTAAATTAGAATAATGTAAAGACGATCCTTAATGTCAGTAAAATGATATATTTCCATGCGAAGGAAGATAATAAGGTCAAAATCTGTGGTAATTTTGTATTAGGGCAGCAGATATTGCTAAGAGGTAAATAATCGAGCTACTGAGCAACGTCACGATATTTACGAGGCATTCCCAATAAAACAATCGATAATAAATGTAGTAAAATAGTTTGTGGAAATTTAATGATAATTTTTACAATATTTGTATGTCTGTTATAAAGTAAAACTAACAATAAAATAAGATAATAAAAAAGGGGTCAAGATCCACTTAAATGTGTTTTGGGCGGTAGGTATTGATTGCTAAGCGTTATATGGTCAGGGAACTAAACTAAGGCATAACTTTTACGAGATCTTTTACGATAACCCTCAATAATAAAGGTATCGAAATAGTTATTGAAATATTAAAGATCATCTAAACAATGGTCTAACGTCAGTAAAATAATAAATTTTCAAATGAACGAAGATAATTAAAAAAGGTTAAAATCGTGGTCATTGTCTAGTAGGGCGGCAGCTATCGCTGAGAGGTAAATAATCAACTAGAGGAGCAACGTCACGATATTTACGAGGAATTTCCAATAAAACAATCAATAATAAATGTAGAAAAATATTTTGTGGAAATTTAATTATCACATTTACAATATTTTTTATGTCTGTTATAAAGTAAAACTACCAATAAAAAGGAGGTAGAGGTCCAGTTCATTGTGTATTAGGACTGCATCTATTGGTAAGAGTTATATAATCAAGGAATTAAATTAATTAATAACGTTTACGAGATATTTAAAAGATCAATTAAGCAGGTAGTAAAATAGTTTATGAAACATTAAAATATTGTAAAGACGATCCTTAATGTCAGTAAAATTATATATTTCCATGTGAAGGAAGATAATAAGGTCAATTGTGGTCATTGTGTATTAGGGCAGCAGATATTGCTAAGAGGTAAATAATCGAGCTACTGAGCAACGTCGCGATATTTACGAGGCATTTCCAATAAAACAATCGATAATAAATGTAGTAAAATAGTTTGTGGAAATTTAATGCTAATTTTTACAATATTTTTATGTCTGTTATAAAGTAAACTACCAATAAAAATGAAGTAGAGGTCCAGTTCATCGTGTATTGGGACTGCAGTTATTAGTAAAAGGTAATTAATCAAGGAATTAAATTACTTAATAAAGTTTACGAGATATTTAAAAGATCAATAAGACAGGTAGTAAAATAGTTTGTGAAACATTAGAATATTGTAAAGACGATCCTTAATGTCAGTAAAATGATATATTTCCATGGGAAGGAAGATAATAAGGTCAAAATCGTGGTAATTTTGTATTAGGGCAGCAGATATTGCTAAGAGGTAAATAATCGAGTAACTGAGAAACGTCACGATTTTTACGGTATATTTCCGATTAAAAAAATCCATAATAATTTGGGGAGTATTAAAGATCTTTTTCAAATATATTAGTGCCATTTATATAATAAAACTACCACTAAAAAACATAGTAAAAAAAGAGGTAAATATTCAGTTAAAATACCCGCCTTGGTGGCGTAGTTAACGCGCAAGTTTCGTGTTGAGCTTGACTGCTGAGGACGGGGCGATCAAGGTTAGAATCTCACTTGGGTGAACTGGGGGTGGATTTCCTAAATGGTTTTACACTCTCCCTCCACACAAATGCGGGCTCCCTTCCTTTATATTCAACCATCACAATTCCTAACCCATTGTAGTAATTTGTACTTGGGCGTATAACCCGAACGGTTAGTAAGACGCGGTGCTAAGTATTATTATTATTCAATAATTGTCTACTATGGTGGCGGGTATTACTAATGTTTATATAGTCAAAGAACGTCATAGCTTTTACGAGATTTTTTCCATTACGTCAATGTATAAGATAGGTAAGGTAGTAAAATAGTTTATGAATCATTAAAGATAATTTGTACAATATCCTAATTTTAGTACAATGGTAAAATCCCAAATGAACGAAGAGAATAAATAAAGTCAAAATCATGGTCAATATTTATTAGGCTAGCAGATATTACTAAGAGTTAGAAAATCGAGTAACTAAGAAACGTCATAATATTACGACATATTTCCAATAAAACGATCAATAATAAAGGTAGTAAAATAGTTTGTGGGACATTAAAGTACATTTTTACTCTATTCTTACGTCATTCATATAGTTAAACTACTAATAAACAAAGGTGGAATTCAAGATCCAGTTCATTGTGTATTAGGACAGCAGGTATTGCTAGGAGGTATATAGTCAAGTAACTAAATTACGTCACACTTTTACGAGAATTTCAATATAACTATCAGTAAGACAGGTATTAAAATAGTTATTTAAACATTAAAGATCATTTTTATAATAGTAAAATGCCAATAAAATAGTAAAATTATAAAATTTCATATGAACGAAGATAATAATGTCACAATCGTGGTCGTTGTGTATTAGGGCAGCAGATATTGCAAAGACCTAGATATTCTTGTTAATAAGCAACGTGACAATTTTACGATATATTTCCAGTAAAACAACCAATAAGAAAGGTAGTTAAATATTTTATGGAACATTAAAGATAATTTTTTCAATATTCTTGTCAATTATATATTAAAACTACTACTAAACAAAGATAATAAGTCTGGTGACGATCCACTTCATTGTGGATGAGGGTGGCAGGTATTGCTAAGAGGTGTGTGTGTGCATATATATAATTACTTCAGAAATTAAACTACGTTATAGCTTTTACGAGATATTTCCAATATAACAATCAATGTGACAGGTAGTAGAATAGTTTGTGAAGCTTTTAAAATTGTACGAGGAGAATAAAAATAAACTCAAAATCGTGGTCGATGTGTATTAGGGCAGCTGATTTCCGTGATAAGTAGATGATTTTTTTCTTTTTAATATTCTCTCATCTATTTCAAAAGTTTGACAATTTCGGAACCTTTGCCTGTGTAACAATTCATACATTCATATTTCTACTTTTTTCCCCCCTATACCAATCGGCAGTTGTGAAGCAAATATCTTAATACAGAAATTCCCTTCCGTGAAAACTCGCTCTCCATTATTTTAAGTTGCCACATGTGTATGTAGGCTTGTCTTTAGAATCCAAATTTGAATCTTTAAAATATAAAATTTTAGTTTTTTAAGCATCTTGTTTTACTACCTATGCTTCTTCTTCTTATTATTATTATTATGTATTTAACGGGTACTCTCTGAACCGTAATATCAGCACACAAAAATTTATCTTAGCGAGAGCGAAAATGCATACCAATTTTGCCGGGAAAGGTATTTTCACACACCCTCCAGGGTTTATTACAATTCACAATCGACATGGTACCAACGGCTTTACTTCCCCTCCAAAGGAAGTTGGGCTACGGATTTTATCGTTCAAGAAAAATTCATCGACTCTGGCTGGGTTTGAACCCATGAACATCGGGTCATGAGGTGAGCACTTTATCCCAAGACCACCGAGGTTGAAATTACCACCGGTTAAGCTTATACGCAAGCTATTGAGCTAGTGGTGAGGCTGATTAAATTTAGAAGAAATGTACCCGCATTTGCGTGGAGTAAGAGTGGAAATCCCCTTTGGAAAAAACACCCTCAGTACACCCAACATGGGTTCGAGCCCACTTTTGTCCTTTATTGTGATTTTGTTATTCTCGCAACTAAACAAATGTATATAATTCCTTTTAATAATTACTTAAGATCAAGCTAATCTCTTCATATTTGCATTAGATATACCTTTAAGAGATTTTTACGAATATTTATCTCGCGAATACAATAGAATATGATCGTTCCATCTCTAGTATTACTTACACTATGATCCTAGACACTCGAAAGTTCATTGCCGCACTTACTAAGAGTACACCACTTATTTCTGCCTTGAGTAAGTTCTATCCAGTCCACCTCATTACACCTTATTCCTATCCTGAGCTAGTTATATCCAGTCCACCTCATTACACCTTATTCAGATCCTGAGCTAGTTCTATCCAGTCCACCTCATTACACCCATAACTCCACTCCCCAGTATCTTAATCCCTTATTGTACCAAATATCTTCCTAAGCATCTTGTTTTCTAACACCCTAAGTTTCCTGTTGTCATGTAAGTTAAGACCCGCCTCGGTGGCGTAGTTGGCTAACGCGCTAGTCGTGTTGAGCTCGACCGCCGAGGACGGGGAGATCGAGGTTCGAATCTCGGTTGGGTGAACTGGGGGAGGTTTTTCCTAAATGGTTTTCCACTCTCCCTCCACGCAAATGTGGGTTTACTTCCTCCAAATTCAACCCTCCCAATTCCTAATCCATTAGCGTAATTATTACTTAAGCGTATAACCCGAACGGGTAGTAAGACGCGGTGCTAAATATTATATTATTATTATTATTATTATGTAAGTTAAGAGACCCTGTTTCACACCCATAGAGAGCAATAATCATAATATTATTTAATGAAAACATAACAAGTACAACTAGCAATTGAACCCTTCTAGACTGGTGGTCGACCCCTCTAGCTACACAGTCATGGAGATTGACTCTAAAACAGAAAGATAATTATGTATGTAGTTCTCACTACAAAATGTTGCTAACTGTACCTTTGTGTAATTCAAAGCCAGGTTACAGTACAATATGTTTATAATGTTGGCAACGCCGTATTCTGAGGACATGTGCGCACTGGCACGGTTGGTTGAATTGGTCATGTTTCCGGCTTCTGCGCTTCAGATGTTTCGCCCTGGTAACGGGTAATCATTATAGGCCTACGGGTAAGTTTCGCGCTCTGTTAAAAGTGAACCGCGTATGTCAGACATTTAGTTTTGCTGCCAGCCTCAGCCGTGAGCATGATAGTTGTAATGGCAGGGGTCGGCACAGTTTCAGATCTACTGACTCACTCAATTCTGACACACGGGTTGATATCTTTCTATCTCTCTCGCTCTCGATAAATCTCTCTCTTTCACTCTGTTGCTCTTCATTTCTCTTTCTCTCTAGTGCACTCTAGCTTTCTATATCCCTCTCTTTCTCTATCCCTATCTCTATCTTTCTCTATCCCTATCTCTATCTTTCTCTATCTCTCTAGTCTTATCTCTCTTTCATCTCTATCTTTCTCTCTAGCTATTTCTCTCTAGCTCTCTCTAGCTATTTCTCTCTAGCTCTCTCTCTCTAGCTCTCTCTCTCTAGCTCTCTCTAGCCATTTCTCTCTAGCTCTCTCTAGCTATTTCTCTCTAGCTCTCTCTAGCTATTTCTCTCTAGCTCTCTCTAGCTATTTCTCTCTAGCTCTCTTTAGTTCTTTCGTTAGTTCTCTCTACGTTTCTCTCTCTACCTTTCTCTTTTTCCGGATTGATCCTAATGAGTAAAGAATAACGTTAAATTTGCCTTCCTCGTCTTGTGTCCTTAAATTAATTTAAGTTTCGGACAGCCTCAAACTTGTACGTTTTTTTATCACGTGACTTAAGGTCCGTTTGGATTTTACACGTGTTTACTAATCACGCTAATGTGCTAGGGCTGAGGAAGTTTGAATTTTGAACAAGTGTACCCAGGGATGGATCAAGATTTTATAGGAGCTATAGGGCTCCCAGTAATGTTTTAAAAAAAAACTATCTAAGGTGGTCACTCTCACAATAGACTAGACTGCCGATGAATGGGATATCGAGTTTCAAATCCCGGTCGGGTGTACTGAGAGTGGTTTTTCCGAAATTGTTTTCCACGCAAATACGGGTACACTTCTTCTAAATTTAATCTTCCTCATCCCAAACTCATTAGCATAATTAGTGCTAAGCCCGACACACATTAGATCAGTTCGGTAAGTGTGTCGTTGACCTCAGTGGTCTTGGGTTATTAGTGTTCGCCTCAGGTCACGATGTTTGTGGGTTCAAACTCAGCCAGGGTCGATGGATCTTTCTTGAGTGATAAAAATCCGTAACACAACTTTCTTCGGAGGGGAAGTAAAGCCGTCGGAGTCGGTCTCATGTTAAGGTAGCTCCGCGTCCACTGGTCCGCATCGCACGAATCGGGTTTTTTGAATTCCTTACATTATTTTTAATGAGACTGCGTCCACTGATCCGCACAGTACGCATCGGACATCGGCAATGCCGATGAAATTCCCTGAGGAATATTAAAATCCGATGCATGTGATTCATACGATGCGTGCGATGCGGAACATTGGACGCAATCCCTGACATTCGAACCATTCGCATTCAGAATTCCCAGCTTCATTTTCTCTCTTTAGTTTAGAGAGTGGCAGTACAGTTAACTGTTGGGAACAGTTAAAAGTGATTTAGTTAACTGAAATGAACAGTGCATTTATATAGTTGAATAGTTTTTGAACTACTTACTACTTATGGTTCAGTCTTTTGCGAACTACTACTTATGGTTCAGTCTTTTGCGAACTACTACTTATGGTTCAGTCTTTCGCGAACTACTACTTATGGTTCAGTCTTTCGCGAACTACTACTTATGGTTCAGTCTTTCGCGTACTACTACTTATGGTTCAGTCTTTCGCGAACTACTTTATTGTGATTCAGTCGTTCGCGAACTACTTTATTGTGATTTCAGTCGTTCGCGAACTACTTTATTGTGGTTCAGTCGTTCGCGAACTACTTTATTGTGGTTCAGTCGTTCGCGAACTACTTTATTGTGGTTCAGTCGTTTGCGAACTACTACTTGCGGTTTAGTCCTCTGCCAGATCGTGAACTACCGTGTTTGAGTCTGTTATTATTTCACCCTTACATCACTAGTAACATAGTACTCATGAATCAAATCTAGAGATTATTTTTTTTCAAGATAGCTGTGGTGAGTTTAAAATCCAAGAATAAAATACTTAAATAAAATGATCAGAAAAATAATACTTTAAAGTCAAATTAGATTAGTTAGAATATCACCAGCTGTTAATTACAATTTTAAAATATTTTAGCTTTATTTTAACGACTGACCGTGCCAGTGATGTCATTATAGATAGGACAATGATAACTATTGTGTGGAAATCCGTATGCTCGGAGTGCAGTGGACACAATACACTAAATAAATCCAATTCGTGCGATGTGGACCAATGGACGCTTGCTTTAAAATAACCCTGGAAGGTACGTGAAAATACCTCTCCTGGCAAAATTGGTAAGGCCTTTCGCTCTCACGCCTAGAAATTCTTGTGCTGATACAATTAATCAGTTCATAAAATGCACGTTAACTACCTCATTTGAAAATAAGTCTTGGCCTTTGGGCCTTTCACGGAAAGAAATATATTAGCTGCTAATGATAGGGAAAAAATATTTTTTATTTTCCTTAAAGAGTGGCTACAAAAAAGTAATACCTTGTCACACGTGACATTCATAAGGGAACTTGAATTTTAAAGCCATGAAGATTTAAAAAATATATTTACACTAGAGGCGTACACATCATCGGCTGATGTCAGTTTTCTTTGATTCTTTTACTTTGTTTAATTCTTTACGAAAAACACTTCTTCCATTTTTTTTTTCTTGTGTCACTTACATACCGGGTGTCTTATAATGTTCTATTAACTCCTGATATCCTTTCTGTCCTCTATTCGCTTAGAACCTATGTTTAACTTTCCATAAAGAGAGATGTAATTGTTTATATCGATATATTATTTCCTTAGAAAGTCTGGATAGTTTTTTTTTCACTGACATCGTGAAGGAAAAAATCCATCAAGTGAAAATTTCTGAGCTTAGTCCATTAACTGAGAAAAATTACAACACACATGCAATTTTCTGCTTCTATCTGTTAGTTATCTGCAGACTGGGACTTTCCTCGGAACTGCGTGTGGTGTGTGTAGTGAACCGAGTCTTCATACAATACGCTTGTTGGATCATCAATCATCGTTCTCGATAAACGCCTGCTACCATTATCTTCAAATAACACACACAATCAGTTTTCAGTTTCGACGAATGGTCGGAAGGTTGTGGCTTTTCTTAAAACTGCTAGTGAGTGGTGATTCAGTCAGCAGCGCGTAAGACGACGGACCTCTTTGATATCCTCCAGTGAGCACCTATAAAACGTGTTGTTAAAAAAATAATTAAAGAATATAATACATTTTATGTATGTAGTACAATGTTTCTTTTTGCCGTGGTATGTTTACTACATTATATTGATTGAACACTTTTTTAACAGATACTTATACTTTGATTCGGGCGCACTTGAATTGTTGATTAAAGTATACCTGTCAGCATTCAATTAGGGTGCACTCGAATTGTGGATTAAAGTATACCTGTCGGCAGGTGTTCAATTAGGGCACACTCGAATTGTGGAATAAAGTATACCTGTCAGCAGGTGTTCAATTAGGGCACACTCGAATTGTGGAATAAAGCATATTTCTCATCCTGTGGACATGAGATTAGGAATAAAACTGTAATCCCATTCAACTCCTAACCCCTAACATAAAATAACCTAACCTATAACCTAACCTGACCTAACCTAACATAACTTAGCCTATCCTAACCTAATATAACCTCCATTTTCCATTTTGAAAAACGTTATTATAAATTTAATTTTAACTCCGCAGTTCGTGTAAGGGTATATTACCAACCTCGGATGAGTTGTTCCGCAATTTGCGTGCATCATTTGATTCAGCTTTCACAAAATTAAATAAACTTTTTATTTAATGTTTGGAGGCCTTTCAACTGTTGCTCTTAAAGGCCATGCCTTAATCTGGCCTTCTCTTTAATCATTTTTTTGCGTCGAGTGAGAATGGAAAAACTATTTGGGGAAAACCACCAATATACCAGCCCGGAATTCGAAACCAATCTCCCCGTCATCGGAAGTAAATCTTCTAGCGATATTGACGCCTTAGACTATTTGACCACTGAGGCGGGTTTATATTATTAATAAAATAGTTGGTTTGATTCAACATTTATCCGATGGTCAAGCCCCTCAGAAAGTAATTGTCAACAAGAGAGTAACGTTTTTCAACCCTCCCCCATTCCCTCCCTCCCATGTAACATCGATTAGTCACTTAGCCGGCCCGCTCCCCCCTACAAACTTGTGTTACGTAACTTTTCACATCGATGATATTTTTGTGACACTAAAAGAGGGGCTCAAAATGGATTTTGAGAATTATTAAATCTAAGTNCCCCCCCCTCATGCAGCACCATGTAGACATTAGAGCGCTCCCCTTTCCCCTCTCTCAAAAGCGTTACGTGGTTTATGGATGACCCCAAGTGCGGTACTAGACTCTAATAACCTTCGTGTAAAAGAGCTCGAGAAAACCCATTAAAAATCCTTACTATTCCCGATTGTTTTATAGATTCTCGCAAGGATAATTCACTATTATTTGCGTGACAGCCACACATGTGGGCATGTAAACAAAGGCAACATTTTCGTCTAGTCTGGTGTGTTAGTGATGGATAGGTTGGGGTTCGAATTGCGTCTGAGTATATTCAGATTTTTCCCCCCTTAATTATTTGCCATTTTCCCTCAACTCAACGTTAATTTTCAACGAATATTTGATCATATTTGCGGAATTATTAGACTGTGCTTGATAAAATAGGGCTTTAGATTTAGCCTTCCTTTAACAAATACAGTAAGTTTTGATAGACTCACAACAGAATGTTTTAAGATATTTCAGAACTCCCAGTGATATTTGCTCTTAATCTTGAGATAAGAGCTTTTGTTGTTTTATTTTCCATCTTTGTTATTTACATGACTAAGGATGGGGTAGTTGAAGGGCAAAAGGGACTATAAGCTTAGATAGAATAGATAATTAGTTCCAGAAAATGACAAAGACTATCTAAGTTATATAGCCTGCCAGCGATTGGTACTTTCTCGCCGTCCAAAGTGGCCGCCTTAAGGTGGAATGGAAGGGTACATGAAAACAGGCAAGTGTTTTTGCGGTTTTTATTGAAAAATATTTTTTTGAACAGAATAAATAAAATATTGCTTCAGTAAAAACATATAGTTTAATTTTCTTCACTTGGTGATATCAACAGTTGTTGAATATCTGTCATGAGCATGGCTGAATTATCTAATAAAACTTTTTAAATGAAGAGATAAAGTTGTCATTAAATTCTAGGACACCCATGAAATATATTCAAAAAAATGTTGAGGTCACCATGTGAAGAAAATAAAATTCTATGTTTGTACTGAAGCAATATTCAATTTATTTTGTCCGAAAAAAAATTTGCCATAAAAACAACAAATACACTGGATTTTTCTCATGTCTCTTTCCATGTCACAAATAGCTGTCTTATCACACCGCCTACACATGTAAAACCTAATATTCTTCATGAACGTGTTAATCGACGACCAAAGGACTCAACTTTTGTACTTTAATCTGGTTATATGAGAAAAAATATTAATAATGCAAATTTAATGTTCATGATCTTGATCTAAGTGACTGCCACATGTTGTTGAATGTATGTTGAGGCTGTGAATCATAAGTTAGGCCCCGCTTAATTGATAGTTAATTGGTTCATTGAGAAACAGGCTTATTGGGGTCCCAATTGTAGGGCCCACATAGTTTTTTTTTAAATTAGTTCTTATTAATACGCTCCAGAACAAGTATGGGCTTCTTAAATAATCATGTCTGACGGAACAGAACGAAAAGATTGGCATATACGTAGTCCTAACTCGATGGTTTCCGAAGTTAGTTGTAA
Organism: Timema bartmani; assembly: GCA_902151455.1. NCBI lineage: Eukaryota > Metazoa > Arthropoda > Insecta > Phasmatodea > Timematidae > Timema > Timema bartmani. The sequence continues at coordinate 32,445 of CABFWB010005339.1, read as the reverse complement.
CACCTCCTTAGGGGCGATGGAATTACCTGGTGAGGTGCTGAAGGGATTGAAAACGCGTGTAATTTTTTGTACCAAAAAATAGTGCTAGCCTTGCTGCCGTCTGGTTATTTGGGAAAGTTAGTGGTTTATCGCCGTTTAGTAAAGGAATGTAACTTAACATCCCAACACCTGTTTCCGTGGTACGGGCAGTTGACGGGCACCACATATACCAGACCTGCCACACTTTACACACTAAAATTGTTTTCACGTTCATTACTACTTTGAGCAACAACTCAGAATCTAAACTTCTCACCCCAAACATATAGAACAGGAAAGTGAAGAAAATTTGCCGGGCAAACAAGATCAAGGAAATATAAGTTATGTTCCCAAATATATCAGAAATCGCATTAGTAGCCGGCCATTATATGCTTGATCTGTGTCTCATATGAAGCAAATTAATACATGGCATTATTTCTGGACAACCAAACTGTTTTGTTTAAGTTGCTTATGTCATACTAATACTGCGCTATGTTAAACAATGCAATGCCCATGCTATGCTAATGACAATGATCAGGTGTAGACATCACCAAAACCCAGTCCCAAAGAAATTTAGGCAACATTGTTTTAAAACTAGTTTTTTTACAATATCCCATGGTACAAATATACTAAAATCTTTCAAAACAAGTTAGCCCTTTTGGGTTTGCTGTTTGATGAAAATACAAAATTAATAACTTTTTAGCACCCATTCGGGCTATACGTCTATATACTAACTACACTAATGGTCTTAGGGATTGCGAAGTTTATATTTAGAGAAAGTGTACCCTATTTGTGTAAACTCGCTATATCCGAACGAGATTAAAACCTCAACCTCCCCGTCATCGGCAGTCTAGTCTTTTGTGAGAGTGGTGGCTTAGACCATGCGGCCAGAAAAGCAGGTTGAAATTAATATTAAGTTTATAAAGTCTAGACTGCTCAGGGCTTAAGGGAGCTGTCTAGATAACCGAGATATTTCCAGTCATATGTTGCGCTAAGGTTAAATGTCTACGAAACCTTTAACAGTATACCATGTTTGTGTTTACTAGAATGAAACAATTTTCTATGACCCAAAACATAGACTTGTAAACATAGTTTAAAAGTAGAAATTCTCCACTCTAAAAAATTCAAAAACTCGCATATTTTTTGTTGATCATTAAGACCCAGGCCATATACTGAGTAATGGTAGTTTGACAAGGGTTATAGAAGGTGATGTGTAAGGAAGAAATTCAAGAGCGAGGCCAAGAGTGGAGAATGTGAATCGGATAGAGAACGATGTTGGCAGAAGAAGGTACAACGATGAAAAAATCTGCCCCAGGAGAGACTAAAGTGGAGAGCTGCAGCAAAACAATCCCAAGATTGATGACCTACTGAATTAAGACCTAAATGCCCAGGAAACGGAAATTAACTGGTATAGGAGCGTAGAATGGACTTTGCAAATCGAATGATTTAAATTAATAAGGGGATCATAACACATTGTATTGACATTTGTAACGTCCTTCTCCCCTATTTGTTCTCTTACTGCTTGACAGAAAACCCATTTGATTTCTGACCGTGGATTTCAGATAAAATATTCTAGTGCCTTAAGGTCGGAATGCAGGGAACACAAGTTTTTGCAGTTTTAATAGCAAATCTTTTAGGGCCAAAATAGATCAAATATTGATCCAATACAAACATATAGTTTAATTTTATTCACATGGTGATATCAACAGTTATTGAATATCTGTAATGAACATAGCGGCATTACATGAAAAACTTTTTAAAACAATATAAAAAATTGTCATGAAATTCTAAGACACCTATGACTTATTTAATAACAGTTATTAAATATCTGTCAAAGGTGTCCTACTGTTAAAGTCACCATCTGAATAAAATTAAACTAAGCGTTGATATTGGAGCAATATTTAATTTATTTTTACAAATAAAAAATTGCAATAAAAAGTGTAAGAAATACTTCCCTTAGCTCGTGTTATCTACACTTCCAGTTTAAGGTTTACAATGACAGCAAAATCTAGGGGGTAATATTGTTTTCAGCCTCAAAGTAAGTTGATGTATTTCTGATATTATCTGATATGTAAATCCAAATTATTGCTCCGCACATAGTTATGCTTGCCATTATCCACATACCTCTCTCCCTTTTCAATTGTTCTCTCAAGACCAGCTATGTATGTATTAAACCAGATTCTGGAACGCTCACAGGCTTGCCGATAAACTTGCACACATGAATACACTTTCATGAATTCCCCGTTATTGTGGTGACGTAACCAGTAGCTCATGTGTAAACTATGCCAGGTAATCTTGTCTAACAGAAACTCGCATACTATAAACAATTAGATTAACTAGAACGTATCCAACTTGCGAGTTGGAGGGCCTTTCAATGATACGGAACATACAAGGTTCGATTCTAACTGGGATGCACCAAACTTGTTCTAGTTATCCACGTGTTTGTGTTAATTTGTGATCCAAGGCGAAAATTCACGGAGCCTTTTGTAATGTGCTTTACAGTCTCGATACAGTCAACTCTGGTTATAATAAACCTCTACGGACTCAGATATTTTGTTCACTATGTCTGAAGTTCACTGAAACTGATTTTTAAAAAAATCTGAAAGTAGTGGGTTAGTGACAAACAAAGAGTTCAAATACAATCGCTTTTTATTGAAATCTATTAATTAGATCCTTCTCTAGAGTTTATGCTTTTTCCACACTTGATTCCACACTCCGTGCTTTCAACAAACTAAACTGAGTAGAAAAGTTTAATTTTTTGACTTTCATACACCCTCTCGAAGAAAGGGAAGTGAAAACAGTTACTAAATGGCCACAGACTGTCATTCAAAGTCCTGTAACTCCTGTTGTATTAATACAACTCAGAATACTGTCTTTCTTTATTTGAAGCAGACAAAGGTATTAAAACTTAAGCCAGCTCAATGAGTACAGTGACTGTTTAAGCTCAACCCCCCCTCCCTCCCTCCACATTGCGTACTTTCAATCAATCTTTGGTTCTTATTGAAAGTTTCAATTTTTATGTTCACTATAACCGAAATTGAGGGTAGATTATAAACGAATTTTCTAACACACATTGAAATATATGAATTAGGTTCACTGTAGCAGAATGTTCACTTCAACCGCGTTCACTACAGAGTTGACTAGTTATTATTATTATTATTATTATTATTATTATTATTATTATTATTATTATTATTATTAATATTTGTGTTTTAGTTTCATCCACACCAGGCTACTAGCACTACTCACTCATTCTTGAGTCCTTATCACGGCCGATTAGCCAGGAAATTAGAAACAAGATTACAGTCGAACCAGAAAAACGGATCGAAATGCGTTTCTCTGCATTCCTCATTTGTCAACAGTGTAATTGAGCTATAAAAATCAGTCTACCTAGTCTGGATTTGAATCCACGAGCACCGGGTTCTGAGGAGAGCACTTAACCCCAAGACCACCGAAGTCGACACAGTTAGAATGGTAGACCACAAATCCAGGAGACACTGGTTTAATTCCGGCTGGTGCTGACTGAGATTTACTATTTGAATACTGGTTCGTCCTATCTGTTTGTTAGATATTAAGTTTTTAAGTAGTAATCCTGAACTTGGGAGATTGAAATTCAATCAAACCCATGTTAAAATCACATTTGTACCCAGCCGAGGCTCGAGCCCCAAGATCCATGTCTCTAGCAAGAACGAGCATTGTTTGTTAAAAAAAAAAACTTGCACAGCTCGGTTATGGCCACAGTTTAGACCATTGGGGCTCATCCATAAACCAGGAAACTAATTTTTCTTAGATTTACTGACCCTCGTTTTGTCTATTTAATACCATGTAGATACACACTTCCAAACTGTTATGTAACATGTCACAAAACAAATATTTATTGGTTATTATAACCTTTCACTTATATTTCATTTACTTATGTGTTAACATCTATTTTAAGTGCAATTTAAGTCTTCTAAAATTGTAAATCACTCGCTTTTTTTACAAATCCTTATGTCTAAAATTATTTTTTTTAGCACCGCATCTTACTACCCTTTCGGGTTAGCGCTCCAAAAATAATCAAATTATTAAAGTAATCTAATTTAACCAAATCTTAAATTACATAAGATAAAAGAGGGGGGGGGGATGGAAAATCTTACGATCACTTACATGAGGGG
>CABFWB010005339.1:10326-28190 GCA_902151455.1 Timema bartmani | reverse complement strand
GGGGGGGGAGGACGCGAGAAAAGGTAAGTGTTTTTGCAGTTTTTATATTAAATTATTATTTTAGTTGAAATAAAAAAAAATTGCTCCAGTAGCAACATGGAGTTTAATTTTATTTACATGCTCATATGAACAGTTGTTGAACATCTGTCAAGAACATAGCGGCATTACATGGCAAACTTTTTAAACGAAGAGAAAAAGTTGTCATTAAATTCCAAAACAGCCTTGACATATATTCAACAATTATTGTTGATACATATTAACATGTTAAGAAATTTAAAATCTGCTTCCATCGGAGAAATATTTTGTTTCTTTTAACCGAAAAATATTTAAAAATATATAAACTGCAAAAACACTTGACCTTGAATCTCGTCCCAAACATCCCGACCTTAAGGACGGCGTATATAACTGACCCTAGTTAAAGTTATTTTATAAATTATATTTCATGGTCTCGATTAAAAATGATTTGATACTAAATTAAAAGCCTAGTACATAAGTATGTTAAAGAATATATATACAAATTTCTTTTAACTTACTAAATGGTCTAAAATAAAATAATTTATATAATTTTAATGGTGAATACTGTGACCTATCTGTGGAATGTTTAACCAGAGGAATCTTATGCTAGCAGTCAAGCGAGCTAACATTGATACGACTTCAATATCAGCGCGTTAGGAAATTTAGTAAACAATAGTGTTTATTTGATTGGCAGGATAATGACATCAAAGGAAGGATTGTAATAATAACCCCGTTTTATCTGCTAATGTGTAAAGTTCATTCATAACTCTTGGTTTACCGCTTCGGTGGCCGCATGGTCTAACGCACTACTCTCGCAGTATACTAGACTGCCGATTGAGGTTAGAATCTCGGTTGGGTGTACTAAGGGTGGTTTTTCCAAAATGGTTCTCACCTCATAGCTTGAACGGGTAATAAAATGTGGTGCTAAAAAAATACTTTGGGTTTCTAGTCCATTTGAAAGAGACGGTCAAATAAAATTAATAAAGTAAGATAAAAAACGTAGTTGTACAAATTGAACAAGTTATTAAGATTTGAATACTGTGAATATAACATTAATTAATCTGATCAAATAAAATTACTTCCGACATAAATAAATATAAAAAAATTAACTTGAAAACAAATTGAGTTCCACAATTATATCACCAGTGTAAATAGCACGCTTTACTAAACAAGCTCTGATTCTGAAAATAAATCTCTAGTTACAATTTACAGTAAATCTTCTTTGTCACGACTTATCTCAACTTAAATAATTAGAGCGACGGGCGATATGTAGATATTTTAGAGCAAAATCAATATTAAATATTAACTAGATTTACTATTAAAGCCACTTTCATCAACTTATTTCAAATATTAAAACTTACAATTTAATTTACTTAGTCAAACCTTAAGTAACATCAAAACAAACAGCAGTTGAGGGTCTAAAAGACTTTAGTCTCCAAACTATGATCTGCACCATAGTTTTATCTAGCCAGAATCTTTGCTTGAAAGGTATAGAAAATTTCACACTGAAACAAAAATAAACAGTTCTATACGTTGTTAATACAGTACATACACATTGGAACCTATTTCCCCCAAAGGTATATAAAACGATTACACTTGTCTCTAACTAATTATTTATTTTAATAATTTATTTCCAACATTATATAAAATGATTTATCCCAAAGATGTCGTTGAAAATGAATCATTATGTGTATATGCGTGTAAGTGTACATTTATTGTAATTAAAAGTACATTCAATTTAGTAAATAATTACTATAAGGAAATGGGAATCGAACCGGGAACAATTAGCTTTGTGCCAGTTCTTTATTCTATATTGAGTCTTCTAGCTCGCTGGGCAGTTATTATATATTTAAGTTCCTGGACATATATTATAAGTGATAGCTGATTAAAGATTTAATAGCATAGAATTATAGCTAATCAATAGGCGAGTTTTCGCGATTGACTTGGTAACGTCTTGGTATCGAGTGTTTTCGACCAAGTGGTTCTGACCAAGGTGGAGTGCGAAAACGATTTTGTGAATTTTTATTAAACAAAAATGGTGGTTTGGGTGGAGTAGATCTAACAACTAGTAGGTGATTTCTATGTAATCTTACTTCAAATCTACGGAAAATGAGCTATTTAATTTTATTATTAGTTAGATTTGTGGTTATTTTAACTAGTCCTGATATTTACACAATATGTCAAGCTAAACATATCTTCCAAAAAATAACCTTAAGAAAAGATGTACGCATGTAATATTAAATAGACCTAGATCATAATTATAATACTCTCTTTTATCCATAACTAAACTGGTTTTAAGTACCTACTTACTGCCATGTATTTTTAGCTACTAGTTGCGGTCCATTTTTATTTACAAAAACTTAAAATCCGTTTACTATGAAGTTATAATCGTTTAAATCTAACATAGGAAGTGATGCTGTTTTAAAATTGACGCACAAATTTTCAGCTCATTTGTCGTACCCATACTCTTTAGTCTGGTCAAGAAAAGCTACCAAACCGAGCTCTGGTATCGTCTTGGTCATAAACATTTCGTTAACATCGATACCAGGTCAACCGCGAAAACACGCTTATTATGTATGAGCTCAAATTATAATATTAATTAAGAAATATATTCTGCAAAAAACATACTTGTCTCTCTATTAATATGTTTCTATATTTGACTCGAGAGACCCAAATAAGATAATATTTAGCCCACTTGATTGATTATTTGGAAACTGCTGTTCTAAAGTAATATGAATGCCATATTTAACCTAAGCAGGATGTACTGAAGTTAATTTGATAAAAAATTGAAACATATTTAAAAAAATAGAATTAGTAAAAATGAACACAATATGCTAAACTAGTATGATTAGTACAGGGGTTACTAATGACTATCCGCATCGGTGGGCACGCGATATAATCGTCCTCTCTTAGTTTGGTTTGCCGATGAGAGAAAGGTCATGGTTTTAGCACCAGGCGAGTGTATTAAGGGTGAAGCTGTTTTTTTAATTGTTTCCCAATCTCCCTAATTGCAATCGTGGGTACATTTCCTTGAAAAGTTACCATCAACTCTAGCTCATTAGTAAGTTTATAACCCTTACTTATGGATGACCGCTTGCGTCCAACGTCTGAAACGAATAGCACAAACTTACTAGAGCTACCAACAGTGAATGCCGCTCAGTACCAGAGCTGCCAACAGTGAGTTACATCCGGCACCATTATTGCCAACTCATAATCGAGATCCCACGATCTTGTTTGGAGCTATATTTGAACTAAATAATACTAGATTGTCTAATATTAGGTTATATATATATATAATATGCTCCTAGTATAAAGAAAATCAAAGTAGCCTACGGTTCACTTTAAATAATTGTAGTTAAAATATATTGACCAGCCAAAATCCCTGGCGCAAGGTAAATGTTGGGGAGAATTAGTATTTTAGAAAATAATATAAACAATAAGCACGCAAATAATTATTTTAGAGTTATAAAAAAGATTAGTTACACACAAGCTCAAAACTCCATTAACCGCTACTTGATTATTTTTATTAGCTAGGCCCACCACGCTAACTCTAAAGGGGGGGAGGGGGTAAGTTGGCATTCCTGCCCGGCACTCTTAAACCACGGCCATGGTGCTTTAATGGATACGTTGCAGAACGATCTCTGAACTGGTGTTAAATATCATCCTAATGGCAAACTGGTGTCGTAATCGGTGAAGTCATCGTTTATGTTTTGTCAAGGTAGTAGTCTTGACCGGAAGTTCTAGGATCAAGCACTTGTAATTCTTAGAAGAGATGGGCAGAACTGTTAACTGTTGGGAACAGTTCAAAGTAATCTAGTTCACAGATTCACCTAAATGAACATATAATTTATCTGATTACCAATAAGTCATTCGTGGATTGCAACTTAAGACCACTCATTCGTGAACTACAGTTTATAATAATTATTGTTGGTAAACTACAGCTTGAAGCTCAATCGTTTGTGGACTGCAGCTTGAAGCTCAATCGTTCGCGGACTGCAGCTTGAAGCTCAATCGTTCGCGGACTGCAGCTTGAAGCTCATTTGTTCACCAATTCATGCTCCACACCAATTCCAGTAAAATCATTACATGATTCTATATATATTGGGACAGTGGTGCTTACAGCTTTAATCTAGGGCTAGTTTACTTAAAATAACAATATTTAGAAAATTTAAAACTTTTTTTGAAAATGACTATTCATTTAAATTTAGCTGAATGTCTAGGATTAGTTTTTAATGATAAATAAGACTTTTTTTTTTTAACCTTTTATGAGGGCTGTTAACAAAACACGTTTTTTAATCGGATTTTTTAAATGATTGAATAATGTTGATTAGAATGTTAAGAGTGTTTATTGTGATTAACAACACACGTTTGTTTTTCTGAGGATATCTAACTTAGAGGTAGTTTATTGAAAACGTGTTTTTGACCATTTTATTTCCATTTGTTATACACAATATGAGAAGGTTTGTATAATTGTGTCATATCATTTATTTTTAATGTCACTTCATTTTTATGACAAGAGATCGGGCGTTAGTAAGCTCTGTGTTGGCCGTTCTAATAAATAAGTGGTACGGTATATCCTACAGACTTTCTTGCTTCTTTACCTAAAAATAGCGTCATACTCCATCAAAGACCATAAATGAAATAATATACACTGTTACAGAAAGATTGATAGTAAATTAATCTATCTGTCCATCAAAGAGCATAACAATCAACTCACCATTTCCCAGACCTAAATATAAAAAATATATTTGTAAGTAGTATTGTATCTCAGAGTTGTGGAGATATGATCGAAATTGGAGATAACCGATTATCTAAAGTAATCCCCAAGTCATTATGCCGGAAAAATGAGATGCACTATTTTGTTTGTGATGCTAAACAGTGATTAAGATGTGAATTCGTAACAAAATCTTTTGAGTCGATTTCTAGAAAAACTATGTTTTCTCGTTTGAGCCTTAAATAACCTATCCTTATTTTTTAGGGTTAGATATATTTCCAAAAACTCCTAAGGGAGATCTTATTAAAACTCTGATATCAAGTCTTAGCCCGAAAGGTAAAATGGGTTCGGCTCTAGCCCGAGGTACAGACGGATAGACAGACACAGACAGCATCACAAATTCACCTTTTCGGCTTCATTGAGTCATAGAACGTCGACACACATAAAAATTTCGGATTATATTTTTTTGAATAGCGGTATCACAATACTTTCTTCACCCAAGGGGTCACGAGAAAGTAAAAATCACACAATATAATGGCTTAGCTACAAAGTACAATTAAAATGAATTATACTAGCATCCGACTGGAGAGAGGATTGAAATACACAACCTCATATTGCGCCCCGGTCAGAGTCAAACTCATCATCCTTGAGCTAATCTAAGGCTGACGTGTTGGGTAAAGTTGGGCTCAAGTCTTGATTATAGAAGGCAATTTTACCTAAAATATCGATATATTTATCATTTTAAACATCACAAGGTTTGTATCGAGAGCTATAATAATATTGGATATATAAAATTATATCGATTTGTCGGTTGTTTCCGATCGAATTGCATTGGTTTGTCTGAAATTTAACGGCGGTGTTAAATCGGCTATTATGTAATGCAATTCTTCGTCGCTTTTCATTTTGCAAAATTTTTAATTAGGTATTGACAATTTTAGACAAGTTTAATAAAAACAGTAAAAAATTGAATCATTTCATAAAAAAAGAAAAAAAAGTTAACTTTATTTTGAATTATCAGCCCTAAAGAATGGTTTGATATATGAAATATATCGATAAACAGATCGATGTATCGAAGACTAAAATATCGATATAAATGTACATCAATGTTGTAAATATATTTTTATATCGATACATCGTTGCCATCCCTAGTCTTGATTGGCACCAGTTCATGGGATTGTAACCAGTTTTATTACCTGTTTGCATAACTTCTCTTTCTCCGACAACCGGGCCCCCACACCAGCTACAAGGTCGTTCAATGAACCAAAGCTAACGAACACTCCACTATAAGTGAGAAAACAAAACACGATTAAAAGCCCAACCTCATTGCCAAGACATATTATTCTTGTTTCTCAAACCTCCAAGGTGATTACTTTCTGTATTCCACGTCTTAAAAGTGGGGGTGAAGGGGACACGAGGAAATGGTAAAGTGTTTTTACGGTTTTCATAGCAAACCATTTGTTCTCGGCAATATACATGTAACTCATATATTGCTCTGGTAGAAAAATAGGGTTTGATTTTCTAAACACATAATGGTGATATCAACAGTTTTTGAATATTTATCATGAGCTTTGCGGCATTAGATGAGAAACTTTTTAAATGACGAAAAAGAAACCAGCTTCAGTAGACGAATTGCCTTAAGGCCCTTGGCCCTGTCTAGTGCAAGTCTAAAACCTATTTTGTGGGAGGGTGAGAGGAGTGGCGTGGCTTCACAACCAACCAAAGTATCCTTCCGCGCTAACAAGAACAGATGTATCACGGAAACCGTAGATGACGCTAGCTTCCTGACAGGTTTTGCGGAAAAATCATACGTTTGAAAATATCAGTTTTCTCGAGAACGAGTGAAATGTTTATGTTAATATTTTCAACGCCCCTTCTAAGATAATGTATAGGTGTTTATTAATATTTACATTTTCTTATTTTTTGTTTTGAAACCGGCAGTTTTCTATTGCAATATGTCGATTTTATCGATATTTGATCACTGTTAAGATTATAGAGGTGTGTATATAAAAAGTATAACTTAATCAACATGCTTCTATTCTTGAACAAACCGTTTCCCAAAAGAAAATTACAAGACAGTAAAAATTCTTGAAGATAACCGTTTGTTCCCACGGCTCTGCATTTCCACACCAAACGAAAAGGGCCAATCTCCTTAAGGCCTCACTCTCGAAATACTGGCCTGCCGATGATGATGAGATCTGGGTTCGAATATCAGTCGGGTGTACTGAGGTTGTTTTTTCCTAAATTATTTTTTATTCTTGCTCCACGGAAATGCTAGTACATTTCCTTTAAATCAAACCTTCCTTATCCTAACAGAGGTATAATAAGTTAATTTGTGTATTGTGAATGGGTGGTAAGACGCGGTAACAAAAATAAAACAGTCTAAAATCACCGGTGGGAGCTCTAGTAGGTAGTCCGAAGTTGTAATTTAAACCTTTTCACCATGGTCGGCTATAGTGGGCCATAGTGTTCACTCTTCCTCGCGGGACACATTGTCGAGTCCAAGCCTGACCCAAGGAGATGTTCCTCCGCCATGGTGGGCTATAGTGGGCTATGGTGCCCACTCTTCCTCGCGGGACACATTGTCGAGGCCAATCATGACCCAAGGAGGTTTTCCTCCGCCATGGTGGGCTATAGTGGGCTATGGTGTCCCACTCTTCCTCGCGGGACACATTGTCGAGTCCAAGCCTGACCCAAGGAGGTGTTCCTCTGCCATGGCGGGCCATAGTGCCCACTCTTCCTCGCAGGACACATTGTCGAGTCCAAGCCTAACCCAAGGAGGTGTTCCTCCACTATGGCGGGCCGTAGTGCCCACTCTTTAAGCAGGTCAATAAATGGTGCAGGTCAGCGAAGCGTTGAGTCGATGAATGCCCCACTTTCTCTTCTTCAGAGCAGAGCCGAGCCGTAGACTTAACACTTTCTCTCTCTCAATGTCTAGAAAAAGGTCTCCTTGATGTGTTTTGTAGCCTCGAGCTGAGCTGATTTACTAGGAGAAGTGCATGCCTACCTTGGAAGTAACGGGAAAGCCGCTGTCCTCCGCAAGGTCGAGCACTGTGGCGGTGGTGGTAGCTAAATACACCTTCGATATTTTACAACGTAAAACTATTGACTGGACTTTACTGCTTTACAGGAGATACCATAAAGTAGGCGTCCGGCCGGAACACAATTGATTGAATTGGGTCACAAGTCCGTTGGCTTAACTCGCGAGCTAAGAGGGATGTCTAGGTACTTATTGCAAATCAGATGTTGCGCTTAGGTTAAACAATGACAAAACATTTAATAGCATACAAGTTTTTGTTCACTGAAATGAACACTAAACTATGTTCTATGGCCATATACATACATAGATTTGTAAACTTAGCTTGGAGTGGAAAATTTCAACTTTTGAAAAGGCCAAAAATCCACGGATTTTGGTTAATCATTAATAACTAAATGCCCGGGAAACGAAAGGAAACTAATATAGAAACGTTGAATGGATCTTTGTGAATCAAATGACGTCATATAATAGGGGGTAACAAAACACATTGTAATGTAATTAGTATTTTCCTCCTACCCTGTTTGTTCACCTACTGCTGGAGTGGTCAGTTCCTCCCAGTAACGTTTTAAACCCATTTGTTTTCTGGCTTCTATGAAGTTCTGCTCGACTACTCTGGCACCTTAACGACGTTGCCTGCTTGGAGATTTTGAAGCTATTTTGCGAAGTGAGTTGCATCTTAACTTGACGTACCTAAGCACTCTCACGTTTATACACCAAAATAATAAATGTATAGATAGATAGACAGCGAGGAAAATGATCAGTTCCCCCTACAAGGCCTCTAGTTTACCAGCTGATAGTACTTCTCTTCTTTCACTGTCGATAATACACAATCACTCTACTATTTGCGCCTGTTCAGCATTGACTTTAATTTCAAAACTACCTTTATCGTGTTTCCTTCCCATTCTTGATAGACATATGGTTCCACGGACTTTTCTAATTATCGTGGAGGGAACATTCTTATAGTCCTTTTTTTTTTAATAAACCAAATAGCCTGAGTTAAAGATGATTTAGAAAATAAAAAACTACCTAAGTATCAAACAAATAATTTTGTGACAGTGAAATACTAGAATTCTAGAATTATTTAAGACTTTTTAGTTTTTGTTTCAATGTTATATTCTTAAAACTCCCCTAATAAAAACATAAATACATTATTTAACAGGGAAACCATATCGTGACTTGCCGTGACGTCACAGGTAGGTCAGCGTGCGATGGCCCGTACGATGGTCGATGACACAGGGACACAATATGGCGTAACTTGAAATATGAGGCACTAAAACTCAAGAAAACTCTTCCATCAATTTTATATTAGGTTTATAAATATTCGTGGTAGATTTTGGTGGTTAAAAGAACCTGTTCTCACAGTTTAATAGTGCTAGATCTAATATCCACGTGTTTAATAGTGCTAGATCTAATATCCACGTGTTTAATAGTGCTAGATCTAATATCCACGTGTTTAATAGTGCTAGATCTAATATCCACGTGTTTAATAGTGCTAGATCTAATATCCACATGTTTAATAGTGCTAGATCTAATATCCACGTGTTTAATACTGCTAGATCTAATATCCACGTGTTTAATAGTGCTATATCTAATATCCACGTGTTTATTAATATCCACGTGTTTAATAGTGCTAGATCTAATATCCACGTGTTTAATAGTGCTAGATCTAATATCCACGTGTTTAATAATGGATTTGTTTTGTAGCTCTTCACTTTTGACAAAGGGTGCGAATTTTTATTTATACGTTAGGTTTGCTAATTTTAACTAACTAAGAATATGTTTTATACGCTCTAAATCGGTGGTTTTCAAACTGTGATCCATGGTGGCGGGCTAGGTGGTCCACAGACGGGACCATATAGACAAAATAAATATTATGTAAAAGAACTCAATAGTACAATACTGACACGCTAAGGGCCGGTTGCGCGAACATCACATTGATTCTTCAATCACCGGATTGCTAATCAACTTGGTCATAGATTGAGAAAAGTTTGGGTTGCTGCAAAATGAATTAGTGATGAAAATCTTCGATCATATAACCATAGATTTGATCAAATAATCAATCAAAACAAACATGGCAAAACTGTAAAAGCACTTTATATGGAAAATCTGATTGTGGCTATATTTATACGTAAGGTTGGCCACGATGTGTTAACTTTAAGTCTCTGATAACCCAGGCTGCCTGAAATTTATTATTAATTTAAATATATAGCCATTTTAGGCACGTTCCGAATAATGTTTAAAACAGTTTTGTAGTGCTTTTAATAAATATACATAATAATATGTACTCAATCAGTCTCTTCTAAAATTTTATTATTTCTCTATGATTAAAGAAACGTTATAATAATTATTATTATCACCGCGTCTTACTACACGTTCGAATTATACGCACTTAAGCTAATATGTAACGGTAGGGTGATTGTGAGATGAAATGGAGGACCTACAGTTTAACGTTGGGATCCGAACCACGGTGGAGGCCTGGCATTCCACACATTCACAAGTTGTGATTATTACACGTCTTGTCAGAGGTGAAGAAAAGGTTTGACAATTAGATAAATCTGTGCCAGGACTGAGGATTAAACCCCGGACCCGCAGCAAAGGAGTCTTGACACCTTACCCCTAGACCGCCAGGTCACCCTAAAGAAGTTAATTTATTTCCTGTAGCTGCTTTGGATCTCAAACATTCTCAACTTCATTAAGAAAACATGATTGACGATCTTATCTTCAAATATAAGTTACACTCAAAATAATTAAACACACACCTTACTTTTAATATAATTTATTTAAGGATACAAAAACTAATTCAGTTAAATCTTCCAATCGGAGAATCAAACAGTTGATAGGAGAGAATAGGCCGGTTGGCTTAACCAGAGATTTGATCGTAACTCACGTCCTAGTTTTGAATGTTGCAACTGAAACTGAGGTTTGAGACAATGATTAAAGATAGACTTATATCAGATCTCTGATCAAGCAAGCCTCTAATTATTGTTTATGCAACCGGCCCACAAAGTCAACAATAATTTGTACCACAAGTAGGTGGGAAATGGGCATGAGGGACCGCCAAATAAAAATTATGTCTTATTGATTGATAAACACGTATATTGATATAATTTCCATTCTCGGCTTGTGGACAGGTAGGCGGTATATTAAGGTATATGGTCTGTATATGCATCGAACGTTTATCAAGTGACCCACTATTGGGAAAAGTTTGATAAACACTGCAGTGTGAATCTTCTTTTAGCCACCTTTACCGCGCTTTAACTAAGAGAGAAAAAACCCAATTTTCTTAGAGGGTAAAATTACCTTCTTAAATAAATTAAACTGGGGCGGGAATTGAACACAGGTTTCTTAGCTCCCTAGACAGACGCGTGGCCTACTGAGTCAATCAGTCGAAAACTATCGGTTCTGTCGATGATATATATTAATTGTAACTGGATTAATTGCTATCCAATTAGTAGATAAGTAAGCACTATGAGTGTTTAGTTAGTTTCAAGTCTTGCAGTCCAATTAGTAGATATCTATCTAGTTTCAAGGACTGGGTGCAGATTATTTTGGTTATTGTCCTGGTTAAAGTTTTTGTTTAGCGCCGCGTTTTACTATCTATTAAGAATATACACAGATGTAATAGTTACGCCATTGAGATATGGATGAGGAAGGTTGAATATAGAGTAAGTGTATCCGCATTTGCGTAGGAAGTGGAGAAACGATTGGGGAAAACCACCCTCAGTTCACGCCACCGGGATTCGAACCCTGATCTTCCTGTGATTGGAAGTTTTGTCTAACACGAGCGTGATGCTTTAGACCAGGGGTCCCCAGACTACGACGACCCGTGGAGTCCAGCCCGCACACTTTTTGACTTTTTCTTTTAATTGAAAAAATAATTTCAATGGCTTAACACCGAAATGATGGTACTCCTGGGTGTAGTATATAAAATACCTCATACAGTCTATCTTAAGCGGTTGGCGGCAGTATTGTAGACGCGTAATATAAAGTTCATCAGCACTTTTTTTTAGCACCGCGTCCTACTACCCGTTTGGGTTATACGCCTATGTACTAGTTACACTAATGTTTTAGGGATTAAGAAGGTTTAATTAATTGTAAGTGCACCCGCATTTGCGTGGAGAGAAAGTGGAAAACAGTTTAGGAAAAAACAAAATTCAGTGCACCCGGCCGGGATCGAACCCCGATCTCCCCGTCTCTGGCAGTCAAGTCCAACGCGAGGATAGCGCAATAGATTTGTGGTCACCAAAGCGGGTCTCAGTACTTGCTAGCAGCGTTTCATAAAGTGTTTCTTGAGAAGGAGGAGGGAGTAATCATGTTGGCTGTACAGCTTACATATAGTAGTCTTGTTTGGTTATGGTTATAAGCTGTGTATGTATATACATTTACCTATTGAATATCTCTTTCGATCCAGCCAACCCAGCGCTTTCAATTTCCTAATGTGGCTCTCCACTCAAGTTTGGGAACCCCTGCCTTAGACCATGCTGCCACCAAAGCCGGTTTGAAGCTCAAATCGTCTGCTGATAAAGTCTTTGTTGGTTCAACTTAATACCTCAATACAAGCCTAAAAGAAGACTATTTTATATTAGCACTTTATTTATTGTTTGCTCCTTTCACAAAGATTTTTTTTTACCACCTGTCACAAACCGTTCAAGTATTACACACACACACACACACACACACACACACATATGATTATATATATAATCATCTTCTTAAGTCAACAGCCCTAAGGTTGATTTGATGTGATTTATACATACGTGGAGCTGGGTATGCACTCAGCCCTTCTAGTTAGTGCTGCCTTCACTATCTGGTAGAAATCTTATATACTAGGAGTTTGGAAAGTCGGGTGGTTTCCCATTGCATTCCACACGGAATTTATATGAGCACGTGTGAAAGGATCTTCCAATTTTTCCGGAGAAGTATTTCCACATACCTTCCAGGATTCTTTTAAATGCCATTATATACATGGGTTTTCAAGTTTATCTGACCGAATCTGCGATATTTCCTTAGTACATTTTTCTCTTTAAATAAGATGTTTGTACTTGAACAATTTTGCCACTAGATACATTTTAAAAGCATTAAACTTCTTAGCTATGTTAGTATCATTTATTTTGATATTAATATTTTGATTACTTATATAAATAACAAGGATTCAACATGAAATATTCTGATACTTATATTTTACTTAAACTAAAACATTTTCGAAAGGATATAGGCCTGTAAATAAATTATTAATACATTTAGAAAAGCCAAAGATAGACATAGTCAATATCTTATTCTTAAAATATTAATTAGACTTTGTTTTAACAATCACTTGTTCATTATCATCTTAAACCCCCCATTTAACTTTATCGTCCTTACGCATTTATTCTTCGGTGGATCAAGCTTTTTCTATGTTTTCATCATAAGGAAGGAAATGGTAGGAGTTATGGTGAAAGGCTAGGAAGAATGAAAGAAAATCCAACCAATTTGTACACTTGAGGAGCTTAATTTGATGGCTTCTCTTTGCTATTAACGGGTAACTCAATTTGTATCGAAGGTTTGCCAACCTGTCTGGGTGTAATTTTTTTTAAAACGACATATATTTAGAGATTGACGTCTTAAACCGCGTGAGCAACGGTTTGCTCTCCATGAATAAAATGTATTCTTGAATATAGTCGTATGTTTTCTGTATAAATTGATTACCAAGAAGAAATATCAAATTAAAACTCAATGAAATTAATGGCGATATTCTTACTTTTTATTTTTATTACCGCGTCTTAATCCGTTTGGGTTATACGCTTATTTATTAATTACGCCAATGGTTTTGGAGATAAGAAAGGCTATATTTATAGCAAGTGTACTCGCATTTGCGGGGAGGGAGAGTGGAAAACCATTTTGGGAAAACCACCCTCGGTGGTCCCGACCGAGATTCGAACTTCGATCTCCCCGTCATCGGCAGTATAGTCTACTGTGAGAGTAGCGCGTTAGACTTTGCGGCCACCGAAGCAGGTAATATTTATGCTTAAAATCCAAAGAAAAATCTTAAGACTGTAGTAGTAACGATAAGAATATGTAGGGAGCGAGGTCTACTGTTTACAGAACTACTAGTAACTGTACTGTTTGAACAAGTGTGCAGCTTACTATGTATGACCAAACCTTGATTATGTGCTTGTTCTTGTTTTGACTTTCTGCATTACACCTGAAAATTTATTCGTGAGTCACAGACATAAATAAGTCCTGACTATCTCATCAAACACTTCATCAAGCACACACTCATATTGCGACATTTGTGAAGTTATGTTGTTTACTACTCGTAAACAAAGAGAAACAAGAACATTTATATCACTTTGCTTCATGAACTTCTCAGCAATAGAACGCAGCACTGGATAACATTTCACTCGTATAACTTTGCCACGAGGTTTTCATACAAGCTTTATCTTTATGATATACGCTTTGTTTACCTTGGAAGCTAGAGCTTACCTTGCTTGTTTCCTCTATGGTCCAGCTCATAATATGGTAAAGGACCTGATTCGGTGGCCGCATGGTCTAAGACGTTGCTCTCTTGCTAGACCAGACTGACGATAACAGGGAAATTGGGGTTCGAATCCCGGTTGGGTGGGAGGTTTTTTTTTTTTCAAATTGGTTTTCCGATCAAGCGCGGTTNAGGTTTTTGTTTTTTCAAATTGGTTTTCCGATCAAGCGCGGTTACACTTCCTCTAAATTCAACCTTCCTCACCCCTAGCTCATTGTTTTAATTAGTACATATGTGTATAATGTAAACAGTTAGTAAGACGTGGTTCTAAAAAACCATATGATGAAGGCTCAGTGAACCCCCGTCAATGTAAGACTGCTTGCTTCCTTTCAGAGTAAACTTTGTGTACATAGCAAGATTGTATTTAAAATATTACTTACACCCCTTTGCATCTGACCTCAATTACTCTCATGTAGTGAGGAAGGTAATAAATTAGAGTAAATGTCACCACATTTGCTTAGAAAACCATTTTAAAATAAAAACATCCTTAATACACACCCATCCTGGATTTGAACACCAACCTCTCAGTCACCACTAAACCAAGCGAAATGAGTTTGACATTTAGACAAAGTACCCACTGGCACGGACTCATGACAGCTACTATCGCCTGATTTTGGTAGGAAGATCTTGTAGTTAACTAACGTTACTCAAACAATTTTAATATATTCATACATCAAGTCCTGTGTAACTGCAGCTGTTACTTTTGTTAGATATTATCAATACCTATAAAATAACACAGATAATAAAGTAAAATGCTATCACTGTTGGTAGCAAATAAATATATTTGCATTTTATAAACTGTTCCTCTGACCAAAATCAGGGTATAGATAACCAAATAACTTTGCACACATACATGTAATCTAAAATAATATAACCCAAGTAAGTGGCCGAATGGTCTAAATAAGGTGGGTCTCTCGTGTTAGGCTGGCTTGCTTATGAAGAAATTATCCGGGTTTGAATACCCGTCAGTTCTACTTCCTAAATGTTTTCATTCCACATCCACGCAAATGCGGATAGTCTACCTCTAAAATGCTTCCTTCCACATCCCTACCCTATTAGATTAACTATCGTATATGCGTATAACCTGAACAGGTAGTAAGGCGCGATGGTAATATATATAATAACTATCTACAAATTGGCGGGAAAATTCTTACTGGCCATTTTCGTGTTTCATGAAAACCAGATAGTCTGAGCTGCAGACGATTTCAAAATGTCATTTTTGTTCTAACCAAAATGACTCATATAACCAGATTAATCATGCGAGTTCTATCGAGAGTTGCCTTAGTAAATAGCTGACGTCACTTTCTACTGCTGGTTATGAGTCACTTGTACGAACATAAGTAATTACCCACTGAAGATACCACTAAAACGAACCTGTTTTTTTATTTTTCCACTCGGCAGCAAAATAAAATAAATGTTTGAATAGAGACGCCGTAAGAAGAACATTATCTTGACAATTGCAAGACCTACTAAAATGATTTTCATATAATTATACGTCAAATCATTTTATTTGCAGCTGTAACTTATAATATGTATACTATCAATAAAGGCCCAATTTTAATAATAAAAAAACCTTCATCTGCATTTACAAAAATTGTTATTACGTTTACATTAACGTATTCATACGTCAGGTCACGTGATATGCAACTCTAATATTTGCTATATTATTTGAATATCTACAAAATAACGATGATACATCAGTAACATTATATCCATTTTGGCAGGAAAAAATATGAACATGGTTATTACAACCAGAACCAGGTGTCTTATCGTATTGTAGTCCGGATTTCTGCATTCTTCATATTAAAACAAATAATTGAGACCAGTGAATAAGTTTTGGCATATACTCTATATTTGTTTTTGGCACCGCGCCTAGCTACCCGTTCTGACTATCTGCTTTGTACTATTTACGCTTATGGTTTTAGGGATTAGGAAGGTTGTATTTAGAGTTAGTGTATCCACATTTGCGTGGCGGGAGAGTGGAAACAAATTTTTGAAGAAAAAAATCTTTAGACACCTGACTGAGATTCTAACTTCGATCTCCCCGTCATAAGCAGTCTATAATACTGCGAGAGTAGCGCCTTAGACCATGCGGCCACCGAAGTGGTTTGGATTTTAAAATTACAACAAAACTGAAGCATACTCATTTTAAAATTAAGAAGCTTGTCGCCTCCATAATTCATTAGTGTAGGCCTATATAGGCTGTACGGATACACCGAATGGGTAGTAAGGCGCGGAAATCTTTCTGTATACGAATAACAAGCAGTTTAGTTCGAATGGTCTAATGCGGCCACTGAAGCTGGTCACCGAGCATCGAAACATAAAAAACCTGTCATGTAAAGGCTTTTTTTTAAATAATTGTAAATGCCTTCATTCCGTTACCTTAGCCTAGTCGGTAGCGTGTCTGCCTGCAAAGCCAAGAGTCCCGGATTTAATTCCCAGCAATGCCGAAAAAAAAAATCATTCGTGAACTTTGAACTTCCCTTTTCACAGCTTGGGGCTGGATATTGTGTTTGTTCTAGATTTAAGTTAGTTAATAAGTCGTGTACTGGTATAATCAATCGGTTCATAAAGTTCACGTTAAATACTTCCCATGAAATATTTAAAAAGATTCCTTTATTTTTACTTTCTCAAATCAAGAGAAAGTAATGTAATTGTGAAAATTTGATCTCGATATTATGGTAAATATTTACGTTTTATGTGAACCCGACCCACCAAAAAAGTGGTTCTTACATTTTTGTGTCTCCATATCTGGCCACGGTTCTAAAACGGTTTGATGGATTTTGTTTAAACTTTATATTTAAATTTTATAGTACTATATCATCGGATTTTCTTTATTTTGAGATTGGCCCTTAAATTAAGGATAGTTTATGAACGAGTAATTTTTTTTTGTTTTAGTTTAAAAATTTTCTAAAACGACTCTTAGCTTAATGATTTTGTTTTAAGTGTATAGGCTATCTAGGGAGTGTTTGGCCTCCCAAATAACGTTATATACTGTACTTTTTTTTTTGGGTCAAAATGCGTTAGAACCTATTTTTGGACATTTTCTTCCAAGCTATAATACACAATATGAGAAAGTTTGTGCGTTTGCGTCATACCATTTATGTTTGATGCAGCTCTTCTTGAATTCTGTTAGCCATATTCACGACTGAGACTCGTTATGAACAAAGAATGAAGAAGAATTTTAGATAAACCTACGATAAAATCCCATTCTAAACTTCCTCCCCACCCCCCAGCCCCCTTTCCAACAAACGATGCAACTGACCGGAATTTGGAACCAATTTACACATCGGGGGTAATACTTGTGTACCTTGGCCCAGAGCCAACTCTTCCGGTGAAAAGCATGTGTTATGTATCCGTGTTCTTCTAACAGGTTGTAAAACTGTTTAGAAACGTTAGGGTTGCACGACTTTTGTTTGGAAACGTACTGGTTGTATAGCCTTAGTCTGGAAACGTACCGGTTGTATAGCTTTAGTCTGGAAACGTACCGGTTGTATAGCTTTAGTCTGGAAACGTACCGGTTGTATAGCTTTAGTCTGGAAACGTACCGGTTGTATAGCTTTAGTCTGGAAACGTACCGGTTGTAT
>CABFWB010005338.1:8724-46133 GCA_902151455.1 Timema bartmani | reverse complement strand
AAGGTGTGTTAAAAACCCAGATGTTTTCCCGAGGCATAACACTAATATTTCAGAATCCTCAACGAGACTCAATTTATGGAATTTGTTAACTTCCAGCAGGAAAGCCGAGGCAGCAAAACAGGTTGAGTAGGCAAGCGAGCTAAGAGGTGGTGGTGTAGTATGGCCACGGTACACATTTAAACAATTTATTTTGGTTCCTTACTACGGGAATTGGCGGGTATTGTATGGTGTTGTCAACATACAAAACATTTACTAACCTCATAAGTGTCTAAAATAATGTTTTTGATAGTTTAGATGATCTGCTGGGGTAGAAAAAAGTTTAATTACCCGGCTTGAATGCGAGAAAAACCATGGGCTAGATTAGATGACAAACATTCTACCAGAGCCGTCATCAAACATTGCTGTAGCGATGTGTAGCTAAGGTACCAGGCAATGTCTTCACGCTAACCATTGTGATTTTACCTCATACTCAGGTAGGTGTCCTCAGGGGTCAGCAACCTATGGCGTGCATGCCAAGAGTGGCACACGCGGAACGATTTTCAATGGCACGATGAGCGATTTGAATAAAAATAATATAAAACATATATTTTTAATTAAAACCATTGATGTAATTAATAATTTTAATAACAACTTGTTTTATGTTTAAATGATTTTTTTTTTCGAAATTTCAAAATAATGTTTTCAGAAATTAAATTTTGCTAAACACATTTAAAACTTTTGTATTTATTCTGATGTCTAGTAAAATATTAAATATTCAAGAAACAGTAATTAGTAATTTATTCGATTTAGAAACATGTTGTCACATTTAAATTTTCCAAGATCAGCTCAAATTTGTTTCAACAGTAAGTACTCGTTAACTATTATAAAAATATAAACGATTTGGGTGGGCTTAGGTTGGTTGGCAGGCTGAACGACTTTGCAGTATTACTTCGGTACAACAATGCTAAAAGGTTGCCGACCCCTGGTCTAAGGCGTCACTCTTGCAATAGACTAGACTGCTGATGACAGGAAGATTGGGGTTCGAATCACGGTCGGGTGTACTTAGAGTGCGTTTTCCTAGATAAGTTTACACGCAAATGTTGGCACACTTCCACTAATTCAACCTCCCTCACCCCTAGCACTGTTAGTACATATGTAACCAACCCGAACGTATAGTAGGACACGGTGCTAAACAAAAGTTATTTCCTCTCACGTAATTTTACCCCTCACTCGAGATTTCCTACTTAACGTACTTTGACATCATTAACGAGTATTTATATATTTTTCACCATTTTCCTTTTTTAAAAAAATTTGATATGCCAAATATGACAATGATTCATCAAATCACAACCTAGATATACATTTTTTTATGTTTATTTTTGCGTTAAAAAGATTATCTCATCGTTAAAGTTTTATTCACTTCACGACCACTTACGTAATAATATGGCAGTTATATTTCATCGTTTCATAAAATAAACAACAAACAATCCCAGCCTGTTACACAATCCTCGAATATTTTCTTTCCTTTAGTGACGCAACATTTGTGTATATAAAATAAGAAGGGATCTTTGTAATGTCATTTCAATCATTGTCAAAGAAATGGTTTGTCCCGTCCGTTGCAGAGGCAATGGCTAGGCATGCGTTGTCTGATAATAGGTCTATTTAACTGACACAGACTTATTTTTCTCTTTTCTTTAGGTTTGTATCATTGGTTGAAACTACCTTTACCAGCAGAATATCATTGTAGACAGAACCTTTCAAAGCACAAAGCAAACACAAGCCAGTACTATTGAATGTAGACGAACCATTATGTGATAACGTTATTTCGAACGCTGTTTGCTAGATATCTAAGGTTCATCTGTTATGTTCGTGCTTGAATGCGGAAGGAATATTTGAACAAGACAAATTAATAGTGCAAACAATTTGATCAGTACAACACTGTTCTCTCCTGGTCATCATTACTCAGATTTACATCCGTGTTGGTTTAATTACACCTCACTGTGCCTTTGAGCTACGAACAGTTTGTATATTTACTAATTTAGCTCACTAGAAAAATAAATCTATCTTCATTTAATAGCTAGCTACATAGTAATTAAATATGATGATATATATATAATTTTTGAAGCTAAATTATCTTTATAAAGCTATCTGTAATTTTTTTTTTAACTGTCTGAAGAAAATTGCTCCCCCTTTGTAGCTCAATCACTAACAATGTCGTCAGTTTTAGGTATTGAAATTGCTGAATTAAATTAATTAATAAATATTACGGTAAACCACACAGACTTTCTCGCTCTTTTACCAAACAATGGTGACATTTACTTAAACCTAGTAATATTTTTAAACCAGTTAATATATATTGTTGCAGAAACAAAATGGAAGAAAAGAGCATTACATTCCACCAAAGAGCATAAATGAAATAGTATACACTGTTACAGAAACATGTTGTGAATAAAACCATTTATGCTCACAAAAGAGGATAACAATCAACATACCATTTCCCAAACCTCCATTTAAAAACATATTAGCTTATAGCTTGGAAACAAATCATTTTAAATAAAAGATATATTTCAAATAAACTATTTCTATTTTAAGAGTCATACAACTTTAAAACTATAAATTATTTATTATCTCTCAGAATTCGGGAGAGATGAACAGAATTGGAAATACCCTCTTATGTAAAGTATATTTTATGGAACAATTAAATGCATCATTTGTTTTTAGTGCCAAAGAGTGTCTATATACAAACTTTAATCAAATTATTAGAGCCGATTTTGAGTTAATTGCTTTTTTCTCTTTTTGCCTTAATTAAACTACCTTTAATTTTAGGGTTGAATATTTTATTCCAAAAATACCTCTATGGAACCTTATGAAATACCTAGAAACCAGATTTTAGTCGAATCAATCAAGTGTTTTCGGCTCTAGGCTGAGATAAAGATGAACAGACAAAAGGCATCGCAAAAAAATATATATATATGTTCAGGGAGTCATGAAACATTGACATTCATCAACATTTCGAATTCAATTTTTTTGATAATCACAATAATTTCTCCCACCAACAAAGTCTCAACAAAGTAAACATTTTGATTTTAGTTTAATTTCCATAAGAAATTTGAGCTGTTGAGATCAATTGATTGACGCCTATCGGCAAGAATGCAATCAATGAGAATTATTGAGTACTAAGCATACCTAACTCCACTGAAGCTTGGTTTTAGGGATGTGCCTTGTTTAGGATCAATACAATTCTGATCAAGAAAGTTTACCGTAGTACTTGTTTAAGAGCCCATTCCAGAACGATGTATTTGCTGGTTTGAATGACCAACTTAACGTAACCTATAGAGCCTCGTAAATACATCGCAAGAACAAGGGACTTTTTTATTTTGTAAAGGAAGGATGTAAAAGTAAGACCTATTTCTAACTAATTTGTTTTTTTACATACTTTATTTTTTATCATTTGTGAAAATATGCTAAAATTGACTAAATTTGACACAACCTAAAAATTGTAATAGCGCAGCGTTGTGACTTTTTATAAAAGGAGTACTCAATTTTAAATTCCTTAAGACCAGTTTACTATTACCATATTTATAATCCAAAGCTTAATTATCAAGTAATTTTGCTATCTACTTAGAGGCTGTAACGATAAAATCTCGCTCCTTGCTACTAGGGCTATCTCTGGACGAAACACTGAACTATAGAGGGGAGGAGCCAAGAGTTGGTTAGGCCACTCCCATCTGTTACCTTCCTCCGGCTGACACACAAGACATTCCCACACCAGTCATCACTAAACAAATAAGCCCAAACCAAAAGGTGTCTAATTCATTAATGAATTATGTACTTTTCAATAAGCCAGATATTAATTATTGTTTATAATGTATTTTACAAACCAAAGTTGACGTGAAACCGTACAACCATTAGCTTATATAAAGTATGGGTGCTAAGTATAGAAAAAAATTAAGGATCGATACCCATTTCAGTGGTCGAATAGTCTAAGGCATCACTCTCGTGTTGGATTGGCCTGCTGCTAATGGAGAAATAGGGGTTTGAATCCCAGTCGTGTCTATTGAGGGAGGAGTTTCCTAAATTGTTTCCCACTCTTCTTCCATGCAAATGCGGGTAGATTACCTTTAAGATTCTTCCTTTCTCACCCCTACCCCATTAGAGTAATTATCACCTATGGGTATAACCTGAACAGGTAATAAGACGCGGTGATAAAAAATAAAATAAATTAGGGATTTAAATAACCATACTTAAAAATATTAGACCTAGTAAATCCCTATTGATACTTGAGCTCAGGTACAGAAAGGGAGCGATTAGTTCAAATAATCTTCATACTTTGCGTTTACAAACCTTACCAATTTAGTAGTCTGCACACAATATTTATCCATGTTATATATTTTATGTTTGTAAGAATCTGAGTGTGCCGTGTATTTGTTATTAAAACTAACTAGCTTGTGTGCCCGTTCTTCGCACGGGGAATCATTAAGAAGATTTATTTTTAACTATAATATAAAATTAACCATAGGTAAAAGTAGCCAAAAGTTTATATAATTTTAAATATTAATCCTTTATTGGTTTAACTGATGTGACTAAACGTGAAAAATAGACAGACTGACTAAAACATTATGTCAAAATAGGAATTTACTGTAATTCAAAAATCTTTGCATAAAAGCGATCATAATAGAAGTATAACGGTGCAATATATATTATAATTAAAGAAAATTTGTAAAAAGAACATCAAAGTTAAAAAAAATCATAAATGAAATAATGGCCTTTTATAGATACGTATTGGTCCCTGTAATTACCGGCCATATTTCGATATTATAATACACCAAGCAGTTTTTTTTAAATTGTTTGTAAAATATTACACGCCTTAAATTTTGGAACCAATTTTCAGTATTTTCTGATAATCTGGAATGGTTTCTGTAACAACTTGCAAGTCTATCGTTTTCCTACCGCACCAAAAAGGGGTGGTTCTTTTTCTATACGGTTGGAAATTTAAATCCCCCCAACTTCCACTCCCAACCCTTGTTTTGAAATTTAAAAATTTCAGACGCATCTGGTTAGTTGGTGTTGTCCCTATACCAGTAAGTAAATATTTCACTTTTATACGCAAAGGAAAATGTTATATTATATTAGCTTTGAAAATTTGGAGATGAAGCCCATCTTCCAATTTTACGATATTTAATTTTGAAATTTATTCTGTTTTCATCACCACCCTATGCCGCAACTAACTGTTCCGGAGAGAGCAACAATGATATTAGCTGTGAGAGCCTGTTCCGGAGAGAGCAACAATGATATTAGCTGTGAGAGCTGCACTCTCAGCAACCATTACTCCTGCTTGGGATGGGCCGACGAACCACGTGACCTCACCTTCCGCTGCCCTCCTTGCCTCCACCCAGCCCTAGTACAAACGCCAACGTCCGACATACGCATTCCCACCAAATCCCATCCAACCAAACAATTGGTTACCCACCCTCACTGCCCGAATTCCACGGAAGAGGTCATGAAGATCCATCTAGCTTCGTCCAGGACTGTACCACTTTGCTAGAGGCAACTCATACTCCAATCCAAGGTTGGGTACCTATAGTCCGTCACCAGCTCAAGTCAGAAGCCGCCCGTTGGTGGAACCAGTTTGGCGAATTCATTGGCACCTGGGAACAGTTCCAGAATCGACTCACTTCACGATTTGTCAATCCAGCAATCTTGGCTGCCCTCCACGTGGAACTCTATGGGAAGGCCCAGATCCCCAACGAATCCGTGGAGAAGTTCATCCGCCAGAAGTTGCAACTTTACCAGAGACTCCTGCCAGCATCTTCACCTTTTAAGGTGATCCCATTGCTCATCAAGCTAATCAAACCAGGGATCCGATCGTTCATGCGTATCCCACCTCCAACAAGCATTGAAGAACTTGTAGACAGAGCCACAACGATTGAGAAGGACGACCCAAAACCCCCACCTCTTTCAAGGATGAACCGGAACCCTCCAGACCTGGGATTCTCCGTGCCAAGGTGCCACCACTGCCCCGAATACCACTTCCATCGAGATTTTCCAGTCTTACGGTGCCGAGGTCAAGAAAGAAGCCACCAGGGAAAAGATCGACCGGAGGGGAGTCGCGTCCCACCCCCAACGGGTCAGAACCAGGGGCCCCAACGATCACTTCAGTAATCACTCACCAATCTCTAGCCCCACTACCTAGGATACTGGTAGAGACCACATCTGGACCTCCATTAGCCCTCATCGACACTGCTGCCGTCGCAAACTTCCTGCAAGCCAGCTATCTCCCAACCCAAGATCGATCATACACCGCTATCCCCCTTCCCCACGCCAGTATACTTAGCGAAAGAAGGAAGCACCCTCCCCATCGATGGTGAAGTACGCCTCACTCTCACCATCCAATCTTTATCCATATCAGTCAGCTGTATGGTCACCCGTGACCTCAGGGAACCATTGATCCTTGGACAACCATGGCTAGCTGAGCAGAAATGCGTACTGGACTACGATTCTGAAAATCTACATTTGGAGTAAATGAACGACGCACGCTATGCTGGCCAGCATGGGCAAACGACGAAACCCCACCTATAGTCCTATTGGATGTCCAAAATGACGTCACCACTCCATATGCTGAAAGACTACAAGCCATCCTCAACGATCACCGAGCCATCTTATCAACTCAAGGACCTCTCCGTAAAACCCGGAGCGCAACCCATAACATCACCTTGAAGACAAACGAGTGGATCTTCGTCAAGCCGTACCGTCATTCTGCCCCAAGGTGTGCCATCATCAAGGAACAAGTCCAAGAGATGAAAGCGCAAGGCATCGTGGAGCCCAGCCCGCCCAAGTATAACTCTCCAATTGTCATTGTTGAGAAAAAGGACAAAACTCCAGGCTTTTGTATTGACTACAGGAGGATCAATGAAGCCACCGTTGACGCACCACCACCCTCAGTGAACCTCCACGACACCTTGTGAGACATTGGAGACGCCCAGATATTCTCAACCTTAGATATGAAGTCAGGGTACTGGCAAGTGCCCCTACATTCCAATGCCAAACATCTCAAAGCCTTCATCACACCTCAAGGAGAAACTCTACAGTTCACCGTCATGCCATTTGGACTCAGAAATGCTCCCAGAACCTTCCAAAGACTCATGAGCCAAGAGATCCTAAGTGGGTACATAGGGGAATTTTGCTTCGCCTACTTGGATGACGTCATAATTTACTCACGCACGTGGGAGGAACATCTGAGTCACATATCATAGGTCCTGGAATGCTTCAATCTACATGGACTCACGTGCTCCCTACACAAGTGCCATTTCGGGAAAACTACCTTGGAATATTTGGGACATCTGGTGACTGCTGATGGAAACGCACCACAGCCACAGACCATCACGGTTATTACTCACACTCCCACCCCCAAGAACCGCCAACAGCTGAGATAGTCTCTTGGTCTCTCTAATTGGCTCCGAGAGTTTGTACCTAAGATGGCCGAACTTGCTACCCCCTGACCAATTTACTGAAGGCCAACACCAGCTGGAAATGGTCCATGGAAATCGAAGAAGCCTTCCAAAAGCTCAAGTCAGAGTTTCACCAACTCCAACCTCTCAAGAGACCGAAACCAGGTCAACCTTTCATCCTCCAGACAGACGCCAGTGGTACTGGACTTGAAGCCGCTTTATACCAGAACAACCCCGATGGTGGTCCCAACATTATTAGCCATGCCAGCGCGAAACTCACTTCAACTGAACAGCGTTACCATAGCAACGATCAAGAGTGTCTTGCTGTGGTATGGGCAAACAAAAGGTACCATTACTATCTAGAAGACCACCCCTTTACCCTGCGTACAGACAACCGAGCCTTAACATGGCTTAATTCAATGAAGGACCAACGAACCAAGCTCACCCGATGGGCTCTCCTGCTACAAGAATTCTGTTTCACGATAGAATACAGTCCAGGACGATAAAATCAACTTCCCGACGCTCTGTCGCACCATCCAGATCCACAACTCGCTTGACCCAAAAATAACGACTGGGAGCGCAAGTAAGGAGCCTAATATAAGGGAACCTCTATCACTTCAAAACCTCGCGGCCAACCAAGGGCCCTTATACAAAGAGGTTGTGGAAATGAAACATCAAGACGAAGAATGCCAGAAAATACATAGACGATGGGAGACCCTAGCAGGAGATCAACCCTTCGACCCAAAGGACGAAAATCTCCTAAACTCACACAGCGTTAAAGACACGCAAGTCTTTTGCCGAAGCAATAACTAAGAACCTTGGAGGCTACTAGATCCACGAAATCTCCAACCTCGGATACTTTTCCAATACCACGACCACCCCCTTGCTGGCCACCCAGGAGTCGAAGAAACATGCTGAGTCATCTTACAAGGCTATACCTGGATGAGGATCCACCGGGACGTAAACGCCTATGTTAAAAACTGCCTACTCTGCGCTTGCCGGAAAGTCGGACCACCACAGGGAAAGAACCACACCGACCTCGACAACCACGTGAACCTTGGGAAACAATCGCCCTCGATCTCATGGGGCCATACCCACGCACCGGCCGAGGAAAAAGGTTCATACTCGTCCTAACTGACCAATTCTCCCACTGGACTCCTCGCCTCATCTCGCCTCATCCTCTGCCTCATCACGCATTGATACAGACCCCCGAGCAACAGGTATATCCGCGATGGGGATACCCAAAGGTGATACTGTCGGAAATGGAAGACAATTTCATAGCCACTCCTGGACAAGCACCTTCCGACGCTGGAATGCAGAGCCCTGGACCACACCAGTGTATCATCCCCAGGCCAACCCAACCGAGAGGAGAAATCAAGAGCTGAAGAAAGGTATCAGGTTACGCATCTCCAAGAATCACCAGGGATGGGACCTCCACCTCCCCCAAATCTTGTTCACTCTAAGCTGTAGAAGAAATGAGGCGACAGGTATGACGCCAAGTCAGCTCTTGTATGGGCATACCCTACGCTTACCTGGAGAATGGAGATTCTCCAACATAGATTATCAAGATGGCCTCAAAGATCTCAGATTACTAGATGATCTTATCAATAATGCCCAGCAGAGACAGGAAAAACAATAAGTCACCAGAAACGGTATCAACAAAGGTACACGCAAGATCCTAAAAGGAAGTCAACACAGTTTAGACCTCTCGACCAAGTCCTGGTAAAGACCCAGCGCACCTCTACAATGCTGTGGAAGGAAGGAAGGTGATCCTCGGAAAATCTTTTCCACTTTTCGAACTTTTTGAATAACATCACTGTAGTCGGGAATCACTTCAGCGTGATTGCCTATCGATGTTTACGGCCAAACCTTGTTCATCATTTATTTCTTCCATATCTTCGTCATCGTCATCATCTATATTAAAATCAGTCGATGTCTTTTCTGTAAGTTCTACATCTCTTTCAACTTTTTTTTTTATAGAATATCGACCACAGCCAACTGTATGCCGTGTGCGAAACACAGTTGCTGATAGCAAGATACAAGTTTGCCAAATTTTACCATGACACTTGCACCGTCAGTTGTCATGCCAATAATATCGGTTAGTAAGTCAAGATCAAAACTCGACAAACGTTNTTACCATGACACTTGCACCGTCAGTTGTCATGCCAATAATATCGGTTAGTAAGTCAAGATCAAAACTCGACAAACGTTTTTTTGACCATTCCAGTGCAATGTTCAGCAGTACATGAACCATGTATTCGAATCAGACCAAGATTAAAATGGGTGTCTTTGTGATGAACATTTACGTTCAAATAACGGCGATTTTTCTGAGATGCCCACTCGTCAAAACTCAGAGAAAATTTTTGCGACGTATCTTAAGACGTGAAAATTCCGTAATCATGTCAGCTTTAACAGTATTTGAAAAATTTACGCCTATAGATTCTAATTGTATTGGGAGAGTTCGGAAGTTGAAATCCACTCTTCGTAAATAAATATCTTAAATCTGTTGAAGTACAAAATGGGTTCATACTAAAACCATCCTTACAAATCATTCTAGAAACAATTTTTTCCATAGAATTTTCCTTTACGAAATAGACATCAATAGTTTTTCTACTTTCCTTGTTAGAGATTTCTTCCTCAACAATATTTTGTGATGATGTGGATGCTTTAGATAATAACTCTGTGTTTTGTTGACGTGATTGACCTATAATTATACAATCTTTAGTTTTCAAGTGGTTTTTCAAGCCAGTGGTAGGACGTTGGCTAATTTTCAATAAATTAGAACATATAATACATTTTGCATTCCCTCCACCTTCAGACTTTTTGAAATAATGCCATAAACTTTTTTCTTTTTTCTCACCAATATCCTCCTGCACTGGTTTTGAAAGAGACATCCTTTAATAGTACCTGTAAAACAATAATTTCGTACCCTGTGAATACCTAGAATTTAACCTGGTGTTTACCTAGGTTTAATAACGACTGAGCGCGCGCTTGACACGGTACAGTCTAGTTTACGGGCGCTAGGCAATATTATTCTATGTTG
Organism: Timema bartmani; assembly: GCA_902151455.1. Lineage (NCBI taxonomy): Eukaryota > Metazoa > Arthropoda > Insecta > Phasmatodea > Timematidae > Timema > Timema bartmani. The sequence goes on along the minus strand of CABFWB010005338.1, from coordinate 35,663 downwards.
GTTCATTGAGTGCTAGGAAAACTTCTCATTTTGACATTTTTATTAATATCGATAGGTTTAGCACACTTGCTACTAACGGCCTAATTTAATTGGTAAGATCATAAACCATACCTATATGTATACATATATATATATATATATATATATGTGTGTGTGTGTGTGTGTGTGTGTGTGTGTGTGTGTGTAAAACTGATATGTTAAAATACTTCAATATTACTATCAAAGTAGGCCTTTACAAATAAGAATAATCATTAGTGTGGAGAGAGGATGGGAAAATCACAACAATAAATCAACTTGTCAAAACCATCCTCAGTTTACTGAGCCAAGATTCAAACCTTTGCCTCCTCGTCAACAACTACGAGTATCAAGAGCTATCTGCTAATCACGCGCTCGCTCGCCCGCTTGTTAGTCTGGTTGAACCCTTATAAGGGGCTTACTTACTGTTCCATGCATTTTGTGTAAAATTGTTAAGATAGAGTAGTCTGTGGCTGAGATTTGCTATAACTAGACATTCATATGAGGTATACACAATAAAATATTTATAATGTTAGTAAGCTGAACTAACGGGCTTAACTCACTATCCCTCACTATCTTGAATTATTTGCATTTTTTTGCAATAAACTTATATTTTTTGTTACAGTTGTATGTGGTTTACCTTATTTAGTTATGAATATGATATTTAGATGAGGATATAACCGTACTCTACTACTATAATAACTCGGCTATTTCAAATCTATAATAATATTCCCATTCGTACAATTACTGTTACTGTACTATTTATTGGCAGCCGAGTCGAAGATGGCTGTGTTATCTGATAGCTCGTGATCTCCATTGATCTCTCACTTTATGTAGATTACGATTTCCACACTTCCATCACAGACGATGCCTTAAAATTTGAGTGAAGATCTACCCTGGACACGGGATCACTCCTGGGTAGCTTAGTGGTAACAGCATTGGCGTACTAATCTAAAGGTCCCGGGTTTGATTCCTATGTTCAGCTTTCATTTTTTAATTTGAATAATATTATTTATCTATTACTCGACTGTAAGACTGACTTAGGACAGTGGTTGAGACTAGGCGCTCTAAATTCTTCCCAACTTTAAATTTCCTGAGAGTGGGGAAGAGCTTTGTGGTATTTCTCGGAACCAGGGAATTAAAAAAAAAAAAAACACATTAAAAAAAATATTTTCATTATCGTAAAGTTTAAGGTTAAGAAAAATATGACTTTATAATATCTAAAAATTACACGTTTTGTGTATTTAAAAACTTATTTTATCCCAAAATGTACTAAGATTAACAAAACAATAGAATTTTTTTTAAAATCAAAATTATTTTTTTATTTTTAAGTTTTGGTTAACTTTATATTCCCGAATTTCTTTTAATTATATAAAATAAAGTTTAAGGACGGCTAGGAATTGATAGCTTTATCTAAAAATCCGTTACGAAATTTTATTATAAAATGTATAGTAAAGGAATAAATTATTACACTTTTCGTAAATATCCAATATATAAATTTTCTTCCAAGTGGATACTTTCATGAATAATATCTTGCGGCAGACAATACATGACACTTGTACAGTACATTTATTGAAATTAAAAATTGATAAAGGTCAGAACATAATTAGCTTTGCTTTTGTGTATGAATTTACCCGGACTTTTCCTATTAACAGCGAGTTTCCGGTTTTTGACATAGTTCATTCTCGTGCCTGCAACCATCCCTTTCAAAACTGTTTGGACTCTTCCGTCAGCAGTAGAACGTGATGCAGTATATTGTGTAGACGCAGCGTCCCACGCGAAAATCAAATTACAAGCGTAAAAAGGCGAGAAAATATGTATATTTCGTAAATCTATTTAATTAGAAGATTTCTTTTAGCTAAGATTATTTTAAAAACTTCCCGGATCCAGTTATTAATTTTTTACCCGCGTTATACATTTTTTAATCTGAAAATTCCCGTAGTAGAAACATTAATTGGAATCGACCTAGGTAAACCTAGTTGGGATCAACCTAGAAAGTCCTATTTTGGACCAACCTAGGTAGCCTCAGTGAAAACCAACCTATACCCTGATTTTGGTTGGAAGAACAGTAGAGAAAATTCAAACATATTTATTTGTGGACAACAGTGATAACATTTTACTATATTATTTGGGTTATTTTATAGGTATTGATAAAATCTATCAAAAATGACAGCTACAGATAACAAGACTTGATGCATGGATATATTAAAATTGTTTTAGTAACTTTAGTAACTAACTTTTACTGTTCTTCCTACAAAAATCATACTTTAGGTAGCCTGTGTGAAAACCAACCTAGGTAGGCGTAATTGGGAGCATCCTAGATTAGTCCAAGAGATAGACCACGTTTATTTACCCCTGCTTTACCTTAAACTTTGTTTTGTGCTTAAGACTACCCATAACCTACAGTGTGCAGAGAGGTCATTCTTAAGGAAAAATCATTGGTAATGGCGTCATCAATATGGCCGCTGCGCCAACATGTAGTAGCACATTTAAACCATACTCGCCCCTCAACAGAGCTTTGTAGAACATTGTGGTTTTTTTAAATATTTGAAATAAAATGAAAATTATTTTGTTTTATCTCAGTATTTTGCGTCAGTTTAGCAGTTTTCCTATATTGAACCTGAATCGGAAATATATGATTTTTCTCTCCAGTAGTAAATATTTAAAGCCAAATAACTCTTAAACCGTTAAGTTAATGGAAAAATATGCAAGGATAAAAAAAGTTTCACTAAGACTGTGAATATTTGACAAATGTCATGAAACATAAGATTTGGATAGATAATGATGTAGTGACTGGCCGTTATTTTTAGTCTTACTCTTTAATCCAAGGGCTCTTTAGACAGCTCCCTGTGGTAGCCCGAGAGTTGCAGCTGACCTCTGTAATGTGTTAATATGAACTTAGGGTCATAAATAAACATTTATTTTGTAAAATTTAATATATTTTATTTTCATGTATTTACATTAATGTATCTAAATTATTTTTTCAATTTAATCTCTAGCGAAAACTTTATCTGCTTACTTACTGAATTTAAAAACTAATGATAAATATTAAAATATATTATTACTTAAAAGCACCATATTATTACTCAATAGCACCATAAAAAATAGAAAAAAAAATCTCTTGAGTTCTTTTTTAATACGTATGGTCCCCACTAGTCCTCATCATCAGAGTCTGAGCTACTGTCACTGCTACTTAAAGCAACTTCATCCGAACTTGCAGAGGTGTGTTTATTTTCGGATGGAATGATAAACTCAGGTGGCATATTATGTCCTCCATACCACTTAACTTGGTACTTCCTATTTTCCAAGATCCATCTAATACAGATTGGATCAATGTCTTCCAAAGGGTTACTGACAACTGAGGTTAGCATGTTTCCACATCCAGGCTTCAGCATCACTCCGCCTCACTTCCTGTTCCAAAGCTGCTTTTGATGGAGGAACAAGAGTTGGATCAACAGACCTGAGTTTTGACAAAGGGTTACATATTTGCAGAAGAGATTTTTAAAAAAATCTGTATCTCACTCACGATACTCAGTTGTACGAAGGATGTCCATACATAACGCACAAAAACTTCTCTACACCATTCAAAAATGTTTCATACACCAAGTTTGATTCTCTTAATTTAGCCAGAGTTTGCTGGGGAGCAACATTTTTGTGAAAATGTTGAATGGCTTAATTTTACCTTGTATGGCAAAAGCAGCAGTGTAATCAGATTATGTAAAAGAATGTAAGTCTGGCAGGGCCTCAGCTATTTAATATTCTATTTCTGCCGCTACTTTTGAAACATCAATGAATCTGCTAATGTTGTTTGAAGAGACACCGTATTCAGACTATAAGTGTGATTTATTGAAATGATTTTGGTGAGACATCATTAACTACAAAATATCTTAATCATTTGCTCGCACCAAAACATTCTTCTCTTCATCATTTCGAGTCGTGTGAACAACATGCCACATTATCATCGTGCCTGCTTCATTGTGGTGGCAGGCATCTTCATTAACCTCCTTTACATCCATATTACTGCCTCTACATCTTTACTGGTAGCAAATATTCTCTATTGCAACATACAAAGTTTGACTGCCAAGCAAGTGCCAATATTTTGAACACTCTATAAACCAAAACTTTGTTACTGATGTCTTGAATGAGTCACTTTTCAGGGCTACCGAAGGTTTTCTACTCAGGTCCAGACACTTTTATTTCACTCGAAAATGTTTTGCACTACGAATGTCGTGTTCAGTATCCTTTATTGTTAGAGTGCCATAAACGTAAATTACCAAGTGAATTTCTTAAACTTCTCCTCCACAGATTAATACCAGAATCTTGTAGGCAAGAGTCCCATAATTCTCAAGCAATTGAATTGTGTGCAGGATGTACAGTACATGGCATCAAAGAAAGTCCACAGTAGCAGGAGCAAATATATATTCTTTCTGATACTCTTCAAAACTATGCATCAGTCGTGATTTGCATGTTTTATTCATCGAACCACCCCTTTGCAATGGGGTAATGGGGTAAGAGGATAGGCCAAAATAGTGGTCATGTCACACTTCTGTTCTGAGTAAAAATTGAGAAGTCTTGCAAACAGATCATGGGTGAACTTTACGACGTGATTTTTTTTTTCTAGCTGTTGAATAGTTTAAACGCACACAGAGAAGCACAGTTCCTAACAATTTTTCTCGGTATTGGTGGCTCTACATTTTTGGTACCACTCACATACAATGCCTTAAATTTTTCAAAAGCTTCTGTGCCTTTGAAGTATGCACTGAGGATATTCTCACTAACTTTTCCATCCACAACTTGTCCCGTGGACATTTTCCTAAAAGGAGTATTTCTGTCAATTTCTTCAAAAGCTTCTGAGAAGCTTTTGAGATAATAAATTACACCCTCAACATCTCTGTTGTATTTTATTAGCCATCTCTCTTGAAAATCGTGTTTAGAGTCTAGATTCCTGAATATACCACTGGCCTCCAACAAACGTGTTGCTATTTTGCTCCTAAGTGATCTCGTTTTCATCCACCTAGCTCTAGCTGAATCTGAGTTGACAAACGCTGTACTATCGGTAAGAATTTAATGCTGCGTCTGCTTTCACTGTTTCTCCCAGGATCATATCAACTGTAGCTCGAGAAGAGGTGTCTCAGAAAGTTTTATGGTCAGAATGCCTTAATCAAGGGCATCTTTTGGCCCAGAACACACAGAGTCAATATTTAACAAGTACAAAAGATTGACAGTCATCCAGAGAGAATGGTTAGGTTTACTACAGGCAAAAATCTTTTGAGTAGTTTTCTGTATACTGTGACTGTATTTGTAGCTTTGACTATTTTGGAGTCTTTATTCTTGTAGCTGCTGCTTCATTTATTCTTCGACATGAGCTGTCCTTTATTTGTCCAATTTTACAGGATACAAGCTCTGTAAGTATTATACTCTCCTTTCTTCCGTCTGACATTTCATACTGATTCTTATCAATTCTTATTTAACAGAACCAAACAAATGAAATATGTATAAGAAATAGATACAAACTCCTAAAATACATACAATAGAAATTAGCCCAAATTTCAACACAATTTCCTGGCACATCACCTGCACTTGAAGATATAGACCTACAACAGAAAATCACTTATTATTTCTATATACATCATCTCAATCCTATGTTTCAGAGCATTTTTCAAATCCTTGCAGTCTTGGAAAACTTTCTTTCATCCGAAGAGTTTTATTAACTTAACGGCTTAAGAGTTATTTGGATTTAAATATTCACTACTGGAGATAAAAAAATCATCAAATTTCCGTTTAAGGTCAGGAAATCCTCTACACTGACGCAAAATACTGAGATAAAAAGAAATTAATTTCATCACACACAATAAAAAAAGCTATGTTCTACGAAGCTCTGTTGAGGAGCTAGGACGGTTTAAATGTGCTACTACACGTTGGTGCGGCGGCCATATTGATGACACCATTACTAGTAACCACTGGTTTTACTTAAGAATGAGCCCTCTGCACACTGTAGGCTATGGGTAATCTTATGCACCAAACGCCATTTACGGTAAATAGGGGTAAATAAAATGTGGTAAAAAAAACTTATATCTCTTGGACCAACCTGGGTAGCCCTAGTAGGACCGACATAGATAACCCTTGCAAGACCAAACTAGGTATCCCTAGCAGGACAAACCTAGGTAGCCCTAGCAGGACCGACCTAGATAGCCCTATCAGGACCGACATAGATAGCCCTAGCAGGACAAACCTAGGTATCCCTAGCAGGACCGACCTAGATAGCCCTATCAGGACCGACATAGATAGCCCTAGCAGGACTGACCTAGATAGCCCTAGCAGGACCAACCTAGGCGCCTTAGCAACACTGACCTAGGTAACCCTAGCAGGACCAACCTAGGTAGCCCTATCAGGACAAACCTAGGTAGCCCTAGCAGGACCGACAAAGATAGCCTTAGCATGACTGACCTAGATAACCCTAGCAAGATCGACCCATATAGGCCTAGCAGGACCGATCTGGTAGCCCTAATGGGGCCTATATTCTGATTTTCATAGAAACGCCATTGATTGATAATTGGAAACTCATGGTCGTAAAACTAAGGTAAAAAAAATACAATTTTATTTACAGTTTTAACCCGTTTAGTAAGTAATGTAAAGAGAAACTATACAGTAATCTACTTATAATGAAGTTTTACTAGGCGTCTTTGATAACCTTTAAGAGCAACGTTACATTTAATAAATCAAATAGGTAAGCAAAATACACTTTCTTGACTACCCTGTAAGAGAACGGTGTGATTAAGTACATATGTATACATGTATGTGTATGTTGTGCATGTATGTATGTTGTGCATGTATGTATGTTGTGTATGTATGTATGTACAACATATTTCTAGAATGTCAAATCTTAGTGACTTTCAATTAATGTTAGTGATCAAAAGTGAACTTACAATAAAATCAATGTTTAGTTTGGCTTGCTTGATCCAAAAAACTAGCCGAGATAAGATGTCGTTTGAAGATTCAGTATTAAATCATATATTTCTGACAATGTTTACAATTGATAATTGATATTTCTACCCATATTCTGTTTTCTGTTTCCAGTGACTGGTATTTCGGGACTACCTATTGCACGGCCAATAACTTCATAGCGAACGTATCTGTAGCGGCCAGCGTGTTCACACTAACCGGCATTTCTTTCGACAGGTAAGGAATCTTCTTTTAAACTAGTGTAATTAATATTTGTAAAACATACTAAATCAATTTCACTAAATTGAAAGTGACACCTGGGTACGGGAATCAAACCCATGACCTTTGTCTTAGTACGTAATGATCCAACCACTGAGATATCCAGGAATCGTCGTCTCGTGCCCTGGGCCATTCTTCACTCATATATTAAGGCTTCCATCCATCATAATAAATCAAGGACTTTTTTATCTGACACTGACAAAGCTATGAACTTACACCGGTAAGGCACGACAGCCCTAAAAATGTAGATAGCTACTTAAAACTCGTGAAATATGTTAAATGAAATAATATACATTGTTGCAATAACATTCCACCAAATAGCATACATTAAAAAATATACACTGTTACAGAAACATATTGAGGGAATTGTAACAAATCTGACTACCAAAGAGCTTATCAATCAAAGTTTCAAACCTCAATTTAAAAATAATATATTTTGAAAATATCTCAGAAGCTATAGGTTTTATAGTTTATACAAACGTATTTCAAATGGTGTTTTTACTTTCTCTCGACATCTTGGAGATAAAGTATTGTGATCGTCAAAAAAAAAAAAAATCGAACTTAAGATTTTGATAAATGTCGACCCCTTGAAACAAAACAAAAAAGTTGTTTTCGCAATGCCGTCTGTCTTTCTGTCCGTCTGTCTGTCTCTAGAGCCGAAACTATTTTACCGATTGGGTTAAGATTTGGTATCTAGGGTTTTCATAAGGTACCCCCGAGGGATTTTTGGAAATAAATTTCTAACCCTAAGTTTAAGGGTAGTTTACCAAACAGCAATTTGCCTTTACGATTTTGATTAAACTTGATATTTAGACATAGTTTATAATTAAAAATAAAATGGCAGTTCTTATATTCTCTTGAAAATGACTTTGATGATACCTTACGTAGCGGAAATTTTCCAATCTTCTTCATTTATCCGTAACTATTTTGATACGAAATCACTTATTGTAAAGTTGTAGTAATATTAAGGATAAAAAAATTATTTAAAATATATATTTATAAAACCAATAATTTCTGATCTATAATATAATATAAATACTTTTTTAATTTAATTTAATTTAATTTAATTTTAGCACCGCGTCTTACTACCCGTTCGGGTTATACGCTTAAGTACTAATTACACTAATGGATTAGGAAATGGGAAGGTTGAATTTAAAGGAAGTGAACCCGCATTTGCGTGGAGGGAGAGTGGAAAACCATTTAGGAAAAACCACCCCTAGTTCACCCGACCGAGATTCGAACCTCGATCTCCCCGTCCTCGGTGGTCTATATACTTTTTAATTCAGGCCTTTGAAAATGAATATAATTCTTAAGTTCTTTAGTGAACAAAGATATTTTCATTTACTCCATTTTTCTGTGTGTTCCTACTTCCTAATGCCATAGAGTAAGGAAGTAACAGTGTATATTATTTCATTTATGATCTTTGGTGTAATGTTTCTACAACAATGTAGTGTAGTGTATATATTATTATTTCTTTTCACAGATCTTACTATTTTATAGTAAATGTCAATTCTAGGATAAAATAGGGTGAAAGTCTGTCCGATGAATCGTACTATATATTTATTTTTAATAGTGCTACAACAGTGATAAGCTATTTAGTATTGCAAAGAGCTACCGAGATACAATAAAAATTGAAAATTTACACTTATGTAAAGCACCCTCAAAGTCATTTTCACCGGAAACTGAGAGATTTAATTTTGTTTGTAATGTTAAACAGTGCCTAGATACGAAATTTAATCAAAATAGTTAATAGTATATTTTGAGAAAATCGTTAAATTCTTATTTCACCCTCTTAATTTTATAGTTAGATAGATGATTCCCAAAACTCCTCTAAGGAAACTTAATAAAACACTATGTACCATATTTTAGCCCAATCGGTAGATTAGTTTCGACTCTAGTCCCAGTAACAATCAAACAACGGTATTTCAACAAATATTATTTCGTGTCCAGAGATTCATTAACGTCGACATCCACCAAAATCTCTATCTGGATTATTTGACCATCACAATACTTTATCTACTAGAGGGGTGCAAGAAAGTTAAAAAAAAGTCGTTCCTTTATATTTCAATATAAGTTTTCCGAAAAAATGATAATTGTAATGTCAAAGAAAATATTGTTAACAGGATATCCTCAATACCTTTCCTCGCGAAAAGTCCCTCTTCATGCTCATCATAATCTCGGTACCCACTCACGTGATACTGACACTTTCCATTCTCTTCACAAATCTATCTTCTCTTCTCTTCTCTCTCTCTCTCTTACTGTTGCTGGAGCTCGTTCCTGGAATGCTCTTGATATAAATATTAAAACTGCTGTGTGCGGTAGGTAAATCGTGTTGGTTGCGTTTATAAAGCTTATTATGATGTATAAAAATGTATTTAATTGATAGCCACTAAATATTGAATATCAGTATTGTTTTCTTTTTAAATTACTTGTTATCTCCATAGATATGTTACGCGTGGTATTGAATGACATGTGAATGTGTGTGGTATGAATGACATGTGAATGTGTGTGGTATGAATGACATGTGAATGTGTGTGGTATGGTTGTGTGTACTAATTTGGTCCCCCTCTCCTCCCCCCCCCTTCTCTCTCTATGGTTTGTTTATTTAGCTATTGGTACTTTCCAAATTTATTTTATTTTAATATGTCCAATAATGTACTTTTTTGTGATTCACTATGTGGCCAATATTATTATTATTACTATTATTATTATGTACCAATATTATTAATTAGTTTTCAATCATATAAATAACATTTAAGTATTAAGTGAACATTGTGAGTGATTAAGTAAAGGCGCTGGCCTTAACTCCGCCCAAATAAAGACGATATTATTACTAGACCTATTATTATTATTATTATTATTCGTTTTGGAAAACCCGGAAAATACTATAAATCTTGCCTTTAAAAAGTAGTGGCCAGCCTGAGGCGACAGTCTCGTCTTGGCTGGTTCTTCCAGTGATGAGGAGATTAGGAATCTAATCCCAGCTGGGGGTATTGATATGTTTTTTTATCCTTCAATAGCTTCCAAATCTCCCTCCACGTAAATGCCGGAAAATACCCCTTAGCTTTTACCTTTATAATCCATGCTTCATTAGTGTGTATATTCCAGTAGCTCGGACAAGTATAACGGGGTTGATTAAAAAAATCAACCTAATATATTCAATGGTTTTTTATCAGACATTATATAAACATACCCTAAGTTCTTGTCTATGTCCTTAAAGGTCAAATAAACTGCCTAGGGGCTTACATCATTGATATTCAACCTTTTTTGTTCCTGTAGCTACAGATATAATTTACATCCAACTCTGTAGTCTACCACCAAAGTACGAGTAGTCGGCGTATAATACATAATCTACATCCAAAATAAAATTAAAATAAAGTACACGCAAAATAATTAAATACATTTGTGTGTTAATATGTATACTTTTTTTCAGCCATTACTGTTTCCAGTCCGTGGCCTGGGTCAGTTTTTTATTCAAGCCATATATTTTCCACTATCGGCTTGCTAGGCCTGTCGTAGCTTCATATGTCTTATAATATAATTTGGACTATGACAGGCACAACATCCAGTCCCCAGCCATTGATTTGTCAATGTGAAAGGGTAAACCCAAAATTTTATAATGATAAATTTTTGGCCATGCCGGGTATTGAACCCGGGACCCTTAACTCACTAGGCAGACACGCTACCAACTAAACTAAGGTTTCGAACTGTTATTATATGTACATATATTTTAAATTTTATGTAACTATTAACATGTACTTGCGTACTCCAGGTTGAATAACACTACTTTAAATGAGCGTAGTGTGATCTCAGAAAGTGGTTAAAATAGTTAATTAGTTGTAAATGTAATTATTATATCTCATAGCTGGGACGTTAATTGAGTGCTTAGCTTTGGTTATTGATATTTGGAATTAAATTAAGCTGGAAGTATTCTGATAATATAATATAACCTTATATTTACAAAATTAGCACGAAACTTTATAGATAAAAATATCAATGAAAACTTAGGGAATGTATTTATAATAGCTTTAAGCTAATTACAAGCACAACACTTATTTTTCTTGACTCATAGCTTGTCAGTTCGAAGGTATAAGCAATTAAATATAGATCCGCATTGGTGGGCACGCAGACTGAACGGTAAGCTCGTCTAGTCTGGTTGCCTGTGACAAGGAAGTTGGACCGGATGTTTTGAAGTTGAGCTCATCATAAATTGTTTTTCAATTGTGTGGGTACATATCCTCCCAGGGTCGTAGTCAGGGATTTTAGTCGGGGGGATATGAAATAAAATTTTGGCAAATAGCCAAACATAAGCCATTAGATTTTGATTTTACACAAAAAATAAATTAAAAATGTTATGTTTTATCTCCTGTGGCAGATTTAAACATATTTTCTACATTCTACTTTTTTTTTAAACCTGAAATGGTTATTGAAAGAGGAATTTCGGGGGAGGGGGGGCGGAGGGGGATAGAGCAATGAATTTCGGATATCCCGGACTCTATTCCTGCCACTATATTAAATTGAGAGTTTTTATAACAATGCACTGATAAAGATATTTGGGCTTAAAGAGATGAGCAGCCTGGAGAATGAATAATACTACAATCATAATTAAGAACTTCATGGCTTGTGTGCCTCCCCAAACATATTAAATATAGTCTAGTTGCACAGGCTGAGAGGTAAGGAGGGAGAAGATCACGTGAAACGTATGGGTGACGGGGTAATGACAGTTGTTCAAACTAAATTTTAGTTGGGAAACCTGAAGAAACAAGAGCCCTTGGTAGAACAAGACGTCAATGAGAGAATAATGTGAAACTATGATTTTGAAGTACCATATTGCGTGTCAGGTTAGGGATTAGATGGAAGTGTATCAGGATGGTGGTTGACTGGCGAGCTAACGTTCGAGTTGCTGGTTAGCCCAAGTGGGTGGTAATGCACGGCGTAAAAAACCTTTATGAAACCTTTATTTCACTAATTATAATTTAATAAAAATAATAGTTTACACATGAAAACTACCTTTAGAATAATATGTGTGTACCAAGTTTAGTCAAAATATTTTGAAAATTATAATTTTTATCAAAAATTAAGTTTTAACGTGTTCATTATTATTTCTTCCACACGACGTCATAGAAGGCAGGGTTGGGGGAAAGAGAGGCTTATGAAGAAGGAGGATTTGAGTTATTGGATGATTTGAAGGAAAGAAGAAAATTCTGGTACCTGAAGGGGTAGGCAGAGGACAGGTACATTGGAGGTCTAAGTTCACTGACAAAAGGAATGGATCTGTCATAAGACAGTACACCTAGTAATAACAATAATAACAGTTATTATGTATCTTTTAAAAAGTAAAATATAGACTCCAAGATTTAAAAGATAGCTAAAAACAAATGAGTGTATAGAAATTAACTTTTTGAAAGCTTCACATGGATTTAATGTGTTTCAGATTCAAATAAATAAGTTGGTTTTTCAATTAAAGACTAGTAAGGAAATATGTTTTGAAGTGAATGATAAAAATAATAAGGATATGATCACGCAGAGAATACAGAGTGAGGACGATAATTTAGATATTACAGCAAACACCATATCATTTGATAAGGTTAATGAATACAAATATTTAGGAACAAATTTAGCTAGCGATAACAATATTATACTGGAAACTATGACAAAAGTACAGTCGGGAAATGCATTTTATTACTTGGTTTATTAAGTTGTTGACATCTCGCCTACTGTCAGGGAACGTAAAACTAAGAATATACAAAGCCATAATTTTACCAGGTGTTCTCTATGAGGTAAACAAATTTAGTGTGTTCGCAAACAGGGTGCTTAGGAAGATGTTTGGTACTAAAAGGCTACTGTGGAGTGGAGGAGGTTACATAATAATGAGCTAAATACCCTGTACTCATCACACAGCATTGTTAGAATAGTCAAGTCTCCTATATTATGGTGGGCAGGACATGCAGCGTGATCAGAGTACTGATTGGCAAACCCAATGGGAAGAGATTATTGGAACGCCATAAACACAGATAAGAGTATAACATTAGAATGGACTTGAAAGATAGAGGGTATAATGAGGGAGACTGGATAGAGCTAGTGCAAGAGAGGGATCAGTGTAGTGAGGTGAACTGGATATAGCTAGTGCAAGAGAGGGATAGGTGTAGTGAAGTGGACTGGATAGAGCTAGTGCAAGAGATGGGATCAGTGTAGTGAGGTGAACTGGATAGAGCTAGTGCAAGAGAGGGATCAGTGTAGTGAGGTGAACTGGATAGAGCTATTGCAAGAGAGGGATAGGTGTAGTGAGGTGGACTGGATAGAGCTAGTGCAAGAGGGGGATAGGTGTAGTGAAGTGGACTGGATAGAGCTAGCTCAAGATAGGGATAGGTGTAGTGAGGTGGATTGGATAGAGCTAGTGCAAGAGGGGGATAGGTGTAGTGAGGGAGACTGGATAGAGCTAGTGCAAGAGAGGGATAGGTGTAGTGAGGTGGATTGGATAGAGCTAGTGCAAGAGGGGGATAGGTGTAGTGAAGTGGACTGGATAGAGCTAGCTCAATATAGGGATAGGTGTAGTGAAGTGGACTGGATAGAGCTAGTGCAAGAGCGGGATAGGTGTAGTGAAGTGGACTGGATAGAGCTAGTGCAAGATAGGGATAGGTGTAGTGAAGTGGACTGGATAGAGCTAGCTCAAGATAGGGATAGGTGTAGTGAGGTGGACTGGATAGAACTATTTCAATATAAGGAGAGGTGACGTATTTTTGTGGGTGCGGCAATGAACGTTTTGAATTCCTGGTGCCATGAATTAGGTGTATATACTAGGCATGTCAAACTCAATTCCCCAATACCTCGGTACCCTCGATTATTATTGGTATCAAAATAATCTAAAATCGATCTAAATATTACGATTCTCAATACTTTGATTCTTAGCTCTCAATAAAATTACTGGTAACTAAGTAAGATAATAATCTATTATATTTCGAATTAGTTTATTTGCCGTTTCACTTAAATGCCGGCAAATTATATACGTACACGTAAAATTCGACCCGACCTTTGTGATATATTGATCTTGTACAGATAAAATACGAACACTATTTGTCCTACTCTATAGTTGTACCCCAATACTGTGGGTAAATCTCTCTCTCTCTCTCTCTCTATATATATATATATATATATATATATAGTCACTTCCTGTTCTGCCATATCCTTCCTTATAAATATATTTTTATTCCAGTATTTTAATGTAATCAAAATTATTATTGTTCATGTATCATAAGTTTTAAAATTCATTAAATTTGTCTATCAGAGATTTTATTAAATTTCTTAGGCCTAATGTATACTTTAAACAAAGATTCTAAGATCAAATGTTGAAGATACCAGTGATGGATTGGTTTTTTTAATTGTCTTTGATAATGACTAAGATATTTAATCCAGACAAATTGAAAAGTGAATTACAGTGTTGAATGACTATTTCGGGTGTGAACTATTAATTTCTCAATTTTCTTAAATATGTCCACTTACCTGTGGGATTAATATTTTAAAAATGACAAGTGAAGTATGGGAACACTTAAAGATTAGTGGAGATTATGTTAACCTTGCTATTTGCAAAATTTATACCTCCAAATATCCCGTGGGGGTCAAAGTCATACCATCGCAAATATGAAGAACCCTCTATTAAGGTGGTGGGTGACTTGCTTTTATCAGAACAGAAGAGAACATTGTAATATTACACGAGCATTCGCTAGTCAGTTTAGTGTAACAAGCGATGAGCCGAGCAGCATAGTGATAATATCAACAACTTGTTGAATACCTGTCATGAGCATATTGGCAGTAGATAACAAACTTTTTAAATGAAGAGAAAAAGTTTTCATTAAATTCCAGGACAACATTGATAAATATTCAACAATTGATTATAGTGACCTATTGGTCTAAGGGTAAGGTGTCAGACTTCTGTGCTAGGAGTCCAGAGTTCAATCCTCAGTCCCGGCACAGATTTATCTGATTGCTGAACCCTTCCTTCACCTCTGACAAGATGTGTATTAATCACAACTTATGAATGTGTGGAATGCCAGGTCTCCACCGTGGTTCGGATCCCACGTTAAACTGTAGGTCCTCCATTTCATCTCACAATCACTCTACCACTACACATTAGCGTAGGTGCGTACAACCCGGACGGGTAGTAAGACGTGATAATAATAAATAATAATAAACTGTTGATATATCCATGTGAATAAAATTAAACTTTATGTTTCTACTAGAGAAATATTTTATTTTTTTGACAAAAAAAAATTTAATATCAAAACTACAAAAACACCCTTTCTCGCGTCTTCTACATTCCCAATTTAACGAGAAGCAAGAAAACGTCTAAAAATGTAATACAATTTGTTTGGTTGGACATGGACAAAGTTTCATGCGATATAAACAAATAAATATTGTAAGAGTACTGAGCCAGATAACTGACACATGTTGTCAGCTCAGCGAACAAGCAATCTTGTAGCGAGACTCTTTGTCTGATATTATTTCTAAAATAAGATTAAAACATGTTACAAGATAAACACGATAAAACAGAAATACAACAAAACAAAATATAATAAAAAAAACTACTCAGCTGTACAGAAAAGAGAGTTGAAAAAAAAGTTTTAATATAATCTTATTTAAGGAACTTGGAATTAAATTTTTGAGCAAGGGGGTCGTCTGTCTACCAGAGCCCATTATGACACGTTACAGATCTCCATAAATCCTGCGTTATTTAACTTTTATTATTTTATTTTTAATATGCTTCACATTCAAACTGAGCTGTATCAACATGTTCCTGTGAGAATAAAAATACTACATTTTAAATTTTATTCTTTCATAAAAATTCACGAAAGGGTTAAAATAGCTCATTTTCAAATGATTTAGCGTGAAATGCCACAGATCTAAGATCAAAGCCAAAGATTTAGCTAACGTCAAACAAATAAATTGAATTTTTAACCCGGTAAAAACAGAGAGTTATGAGATTGAGAATTGTGTTTGTGGGTTTGAAACTTCAGAGCTGCCATTCTCATAAGAAAGACCAGTTTTTGACGATATTCAAACAAAGATTTGAAATCAATTTAAATTACATGAACAAATGGAAGAATATTCAGGAAATAAAACTCCAGACAACTAGGAAGGAAGAAATAAAATACAATTTGGCATTTATATTCAAAAGAGGAATTTAACTAATGTTTTACACTCTACCTGTGAACAATAAGAAAAATATAACCTGACCCCTTAGATCAGGCCTTGTTCTATTAGAACTCCTAAAAGAGAACAATCATAGAATAAAGAAAAAGGAAATGGTAAAGAATGAGTCCTATTATTATTAAAATTATCTCTCTCTCTACAGTTTCATGGCTTTGTCCAAAATAAGTCTTCCAGCATGTTAGATTGGCATCTTCCTCTTTTATACCCTGAAACTTCATCCTATTTCCTTGTTTGAAGTCATCCATCAGTTACATTCATCGTCTTCCTAGTCCCCTTCACCCCTCCATTTTGTCTTATTTGACATCAAAAAGAATGATAGGACACATAAATAAGAATATAAGAAAAGAACTATTAACTTAAAGAACAGAGGAAATGCAACAGATAAGAAATACATTTTTAAAGAAAGCCTCTAAATATTTAGGAATAAATGATTAAAAACAAATAAAATAAATGTATTATGTAGTAAAATATTTTATTACGTGATGTGAGGGGGTGGTATTAGATGACCTGGTACTTTAAAAAACAGTAAATGAGTAGTGTACGGAAACGCGAGTTAAGGGTGCTACATGGAAGAGCCCTAAGAAGCGTTTTTCACGTTTTAAAATAAAAAATTATTTATTAAGTGATTTGATATTTTTAATTTTTGTTTTCACCAAAATGTTAGCGAAAGTTTTTACTAGTTAAAAAGTTTAAATTTGAGCTTAAAGTGTTTATAAAAATGTGTGATAACCTACATAGTATCCTATAAAACCATCCAAAATCTTGAAATATTCTTTTGTGACTCTATCAAAACAAGATTTTATTTTACAGAAGAAGGCTAGATCTATGTTTCTAACCTTTTGCTTTGATCTCAAAATCACAAATGTAGAGAGGAAATTCTTAAGGGTGTAAGTGCCAACAATCTAATTTTGAGATAAACAAATAAAACCATTTATTTTTGAGGAAAAAAAATCCCTAGAGTTAGTATTTTACTGCAATATTTTACATAAGAGAAAAGCTTTGGTAATAGTACTAACTATAAATGCATACTTCATCTTAAACTAAAAAAATTGTAAATATTATGTAAAAAGAAACAGCTTAAGTCCATAGGGTATAGTATGTCAAAAGGGTGTTAGTCCATTCTATTTATTTATCAAAAGGGTTTGGTAAATATACACCATATGAAGTATAAATACGAACACAATTACAGTTGAAATAAGAACATTGAGTAATGACAACAACAAAAAACCAAGAAATAATAGTAGCTACTAAATAAAACAACACACATCCCAGTATTCAAAATAACTAGAGAACAAAACAACACAAATCCCAAAATCAATAATTACTCCTGAATAATGTAACTGTAAAATGCATGTAATTTTTCATCAATGTAAATCAGAGAAATTAATGGTACGGAACCCCACACGGGCTTTCTCGCTCTATTGTTTTAAAATGGAGATAATTACTCAAATCTTGAAATATATATGAAACAAAATAATATACACTAGCAAACCCAAGCATAAATTGCACTATACTTATGTAAAACTTTTTTGAGTCCCTGTTTTAAATTTATAATTTTATTTTTAAAGAATTAATGTCCTCATTTTTATGTTTGGACCAATGAAAAAGATTAATATAGGGTCCACAAGGGTCAACATTACGTATTAAAATTTCGACATACGTTTAAAATTTTTGACATTCTATTAGGTGTTGCACATCTTCAGGTCATCGGATTGCTATTAAATTCCTCATTTATAAATTCTGACCAATAAAAAATGTAAATATTGACAATTGTGTCTAAAATGGAGATAGATCGTTGTTGTACAAACATTTCTTCTAAGAGGTTTAAGGAAAAATAACATAAATTTTTGAAAAACTTATTTAGATTTAATTACACTATGACATTGGAGACTTATTGCGATAAAACTTAAGTAGTATCTCTTTACAACTAAAGCTCACAAAATTGTATTAATATATTTGACAATATCTCAGAAACTGTTGTATTTATTAAAATATATTTTATATAAAAGTTTTTGATTTTTAATAGTACTACAATTTTGCAATGATAAGTTATTTAGTATCTCAAATAGTGGCGGGGATACGGAAATTTCCGCTTCTGTAAAGTACTCTGAAAGTCATTTCCATAGGAAAATGAAAATAGTCAATTATTTATAGATACGAATTTTAATCAAAATCGTTAGAGCCGATTTTGAAAAGATCTATTATTTCTCTTTTCGCCCTTTACTAAACTACTCTTAATTTTAAGTTTTAACAGACACACAAACAGACGGCATTGTAAAGACCATTTTTAAGGGTTCGGGGGGTCTTGAGACGTTGACATCCATCAACATTTTACGTTAGATTTTTTTTACGGTCACAATACTTTACCTTTAGTGTTCGAAAAGTTAAAATATATATATATATATATATATTTGCGTATAGATTTAAAGTTATTGGTTTTATAAAAATATGCTTCGTATAAAATATTTGTATTATAAATAGATCTACATATTTGCTATGGTCATCAGTAATTTCATATCTCAAATAGTTTCGGAGATATGATTAAAAAAAATGCTAGCTTACTCTTCACACCGCAGCCCTTAGAAGCATTTGCTTAGATATTGAGGGTAGCCATTTTGTTTGTAATATTTATAAGTGTTTATAAATGAAATATAATCAAAATCGTTACAGCCAATTTTGAGAAAACCGACTTTTTCTCTTTTTGACCTTCAGTAAACCAGGGCTTCTCAACCTATGGATCTTTGGGGGTCACGTAAATAATATTGTGGGTCGCAGAACATTTGAAAAAATATATAAAAATGTTACTAATCTTAGCCTTTATTTTCGACCACATTGGTGACATTGCTTGTTGTGACTTTAGACCACACTTTTGTCTCAACATGACAGTAATAACCTACCAATTTATGCTGAGTAGCAGACAGCCAGGTCCTTTGTACAGGCTTGGCGAACGGGAAGAGATTGTCTTGTCTTGTGGAAGGGGCTTTTTGCTGGCCAGGCAGATGAACAAAAGGTATAAAAGTACATTCTGTCATGACTCATTCTTGGCGGCTTGTAGCTTGAACACTTTTTGGCTTGGTGTTAAAGCAGAATTTCCAATATTGTTGAAATTAGCGATGGCAGCTCTTCTGACATTTGTTACCACATATTTGTGCTGATCGGCATTTTCGACAATGACAGCCCAAATACTGTTCAAGTCTTAAAAACATAGAGATAGCTATGAGACCAGCAGCGACAAATATTAAGCCACGATTCGAGCTATTGTGTCAGAATAAGCAATCACAGCCATCCCATTAAAGGTAAGCCTATTCTTATCTTTTGTCAGCCTTCAGTAAATTCTTTTTTTGTATATTAAAATTTGATACTACAAATTAATTGATATTCATTTTTAATTTTGCATTTTCTTATATTTCGCGTGTCAATATACTATGTACACAAATTTTTAATATAATAAATTATTTGAAGAAATTTTAATTTTTGATATTTTCATACACTATTTTTAGTCAACATAATTCTTTAATGATATAGCTATAGTTACTTATATTTAAGGTACATTATTTATTCGCTCAAACAGGTTTTGCGCAAAACAGGGCTCCATGAAAGGGGTTCACGCAAAAAAGTACGCACACAAACCGGTAAATCGATTATATACAGTGTTACTACCAATTGCATTTATGACATTGTGTGAAGGGTCATGAAAAAATGTGTCTGGGCCAAAGGGGTCACAAATGAAAGTAGGTTGAGTAGCCCTGCAGTAAACTACCCTTAATTTAGGGTTAGATATCCAATTCCAAAAAACCCTCGGGGCAACCCTATGAAAACCCTAGATACCAAGTTTTAGCCTGATTGGTAAAATAGTTTAGGCTCTAGTCGAAGGTACAGACAGACAGACAGATGGAAATTCAAAAATAATTTTTTTGGATTCAGGGAGTCATGAAACGTCAAGATTCATTCAAAATCTCGAGTTCGATTTTTTTGACGATCACCATACTTTCTCTACCTGTAAGATAGAGAGAAAGTAAAAAGGGATTTGAAAAAGTTGATGGAGTATAAACTTTTTAAAATTTCTTTTTTTTCTCTTCCGTAATTCCTCTTTATACCTTCAGTCCATGAATAGCATATGACTCAATGTCTGCCATTGTTTTCCCTTTTTTTCAAAATATTTATTTTACTCCAGTGCTCAATATCACCGAAAATTTGCTTCATCATTACTTTACCAGAATATTGTCTAGAGACCTTCAACCACACTGCCTTAGAAATTTGTAACTTTGTTTTATTTAAACAGTCCTTTGATGCCTCATCAAAATCCAAACAGGAATCTTCAAACATTCTGACAACCCGAAAAGGCTGAACTACTCTAGCAGTTTTAACCACTTCTTCGACATGTTCTATAACAATGCATTTGCTGACTTTCTTTCTTTTTTCAATCAATGTAAAATCTCAATCACATGCATATAAACTATGGCCAATTGACAAATATTTGCGCTCAATCTCCTCAAACAAGCCAATACTAACAAGATACATGTATAAGAATAAAATCAAGCGATTCTTATTTTGTCCCGTGCAGTTATCGCTCCAAATACATAATTTGTTATGATTGTTATTAATAAGATCTTATGGGCTTGGGGCTTTTAAAAAAACATGATGCAATTTGGTTTGCCCATTTCCACGACTCACCTTCATGCTATATACACATTAAACCGTTATTTTAATTGACCACATAAATCCTAAAATTATAACAACCAAGCTGCCTTGAGTAGAAAATGTCAGAGTATGTTAACATGGGTAGAGTAATACCTTGCTGCGAATCAATTATGAGGGTCTTTTTCACTACCTGGCATAGTAGTCTATCTACTATCCTTATTAAAGTGTTCAAATGCTACTTCAGTTTTTCTATGATGCAGTTCTCTATCTCCTTTTGCCTCTGCCTTTTGTCAGCACTGGCAGAACTGTTGATCAAAACACTCAAACGATCACAGATTGTACATGTGTCTGCACGAGGTGTTTTGAAAGATAGATGTGGAAACTCACTGCGGAAAACTTTTTTTGTAAAATTTGTAATTTACAAGATTGTTAGGATATTTCATTTTTAATGCATTAAAAAGTCTGAACATTTAGATTGGACTCAGGTATTTTTTTGTGGTCTTCGTTCATGTGTAGCCCTAAAGGCTCACATTTCTTGTAAATGAATCAACATGCTTTTAACTTGGTTTCTGTCATCCAATGTGTACGTTTATCTTTAAACATTGTGTCACCTCGTTTTCTTTTTTCTGTTATAGTCTGCACTCTTTTGGCACTCACGGAAAAAGTGTTGATTAAAGTTTGTTGGCATAACTACACATGTGAACCCTTAACATCAGAGATCGTGTAAAATACATTAGTTTGTCTTCGACTTTGCCCAGGGTCTTCATATTTGCCATGACGACGGAATTGTACACGCTTTACTTGAATCAATCCTAGAATATATGATCATTTTGCTTGTCTATCGAGTGTGTAGAATTTTTCAAAAAATTGTGTTTTAACCTCATAAGTTAGGTTCTTGCACTGATACCTGCATTTACATTTTGCCTGGAACCAAAACATAATAGGTTAATCACTCTAATAAAATATAAATTTACTTAACCATTCCAGACATAAAAGTAGACTATGTCAATTTTACACTTTCGCCATGAAATATCCAGTCAAAAAGAGAAACACAAAAACAGTACTAAATAATTTGAAAACAGTGTTTTTTACCATATAAAAATAAGTATAATATATACTTCTAGGTAAAGGCTATATATCTATCTATTTTTACATCTCTTGATTGCATTTATTATAACTCACATTAAACACAAGGAACTATCCAAATTTTCAAATAAATTAACCTGTGGTGAAGGTGCTTCTTTTTCTAGTATGGGTTTACCAACAGAGTTTTTGTATTCATTTCCACTTGTTATAAGTAGCTTTCTTTGAAGTTTTATGTTTTTGTTTATTTTCCTACCCACGTCCTTGATGTTTGAAAGTGTACTAGGTTCACTCATTTTAACAACCTTAAATAAATATAACCAACTATGAACAAGATTAAGATACAAATAATCAGAGGCTATTAACACAACAATGGCTTTGTGACACATACACCTTTTTGAACTGAACTAGTTCGGTGACTTACACCCAACCCCATCTATTGGTGACGATAACAAACACAACCAACAATATGTTCGCAAGAAATGAATTCAAATAAATAGCTTTTTTATAATATGACGCACGATTCGTAGATTTTTCTGGCCTAAAACACATTCACATTTTTAATTTAGAGTCCTTTAAATTATACAATTTGCAAAAATGTCTTTGAAAATATTACAAAATATTCGTTCTTATTAACAATACTAATTTTTAAGTTAGTAATAATAAAGTTAATTAATACTTAGAATAATACTTTATTAAAACTGGTTTTGAACTGTAAATTTTTAGAGTTATCTACCTTCCCCAAATGCTTTGGATAGACTTAGCTTTCTAGATTTATGCCAAACATACAAATTCGTAACGTAACAAGCAATTAACAGTATTGCTATGAGTGGTTTGAGTTTCGCTTGGATATTTTTATAATGTAATATTTTAGTAACGTAATTTATGGCCCAAAAAACATGTCTCCCAGGAATTATTTAATATACTATTAATAACTAGAAAAGACTATACCCGTTCCCCCTAAGAAATAATTATAGGCCTACAACTTTATTTATCATGTAAAGCACTCGCCAAATATCCATTTTAAACAAAATAGCTAAAATGGTTTTTTAAATTTAATTTTCGAAAATCAGTTGTCAGTAAACTTCCCTAATTTGAGGGCTTGAATCAAAATTTTAAAAAGGCTTCAAGGTATAACCATAATATAATATCTAAATATTAAAGTTTGAAAGAAATCCATCAAATCGTTTTCTCTTGAGCCCCAGGGACATACAGACAGGCAAGGGGTCAGATAGAAATACAAAACCCACCTTTTTGTTTTCGAGGGCACATAAAACGCAAATATTAAACATAATCTTGAGGTTTAAAATGTTCACGATCCCGAACTAAAAATTATTTTCTTTGGCGACAAATACATCTATATTTTCAAATATTTTAAGAATGTTTACCCTAGTTTGGTTAGTAGCTTAAAGAAGTGAAACAAAATCCTTAAAATTAGTATTAAAACAACTTTTGTTAATTTTATAACATATATATGCCCATCTAAAACTTTTTTTTGCACAGGACATTATGAACCAAAAATGGCCGTATGAATGAATATCAAAAACCATAACAAAGTATCCGAAAGAGTGGTTATAAGCGTGCCAAGTTTGGTTATGACAAACAAATTGACTCAAATGTAATTATAAAACACACATACCCGGTTGTTGCTTTAATTGCTTACCTTTCTAGTACACAGTAAGAATCATATATATACACCTATATATACCCATATTTATACATATATACATAAATATATAACTATATATGTAATTTATATTTACATGTGAATCTGTTGTCATGTAGTGTATAGACCATTTTTTAGGTTAAAAACACATGTGAATTCAATATCATGTACTGTTAAATTATGCACTCCTTCTACATAAAATTAAAACAATGGTATACATAGGCCTACTTAAAATGTTACAGTTATTGTAGTACATTTATAAGAATGTCCCATTAATTCAAGAAACAATACATCATATTGAACTAATTCTACATAATATGATTTTAATTTATAATTATAATGGGATTGGGCTGTACAAGTAGTCTCGCTAAAACATTTATGTAAAAAAACGCACCATTTTCTACACTAAAAAAAATATCTTTCAGCCTCGGAAAGAAGTGATATTTAACAGAGTTTCAAGTTCAACTTGCAATGGCTTTCATAATAACTTTTCACTTATTTTTTACATTCTGCTTCTGCAACAGTTTCAATTATCTAGTTTCATATATATTAAGATATATAAGTAAACATGCATGAAAGAATCCGGTATGCCAGTCTAACTATGTGCGCAAATGGACGATAAGGGACAAGTTCTGTGGAAATATATTGAAGTTGAGCTTGGCACTTATTAGATCACTTATTTTCGAGGCTGAATAAGAATTTTAGTAGTGTAGAACTTGGTATGTTTTTTATATAAATGTTTTGATGAGTTATCAATACTTTCTTTGAAGATTATGTATAAGAATACGTTTATTTAAGTTGGTACCTGCCTACCATCAGGGGGCATGTGCTCACTTCTTATTAAGGTTGTGTGGTGCAACAAATAGGTAGAGAGATGGGAGAATTCTATTAAAACTTAAATGGATTCGAGGAAAATATTTGGTATATTTTGGAAACAATATGTTGACAGCTTAATATTCTAAGTACTTTTTCTATGCCAATTTTAATTTTCATTCTCAATTCTATGTTGATTGGTTCAAGCAAACATCCACTCCACCCTCCCCCTCGTCCCCTCACCCCCACATTTAAGGGCATCATGTTGAAAAGTAGAGGGTTCATATTTTACCCTCGGTCTATATCCAAAGTACTGCCTATATGCCAATTTTAAACGTTCTAATTTACTTTTTCAAGTAACACCCCACCTCCTCTCTACTAATTAGTATTCATTAAGATTGTACATTGATTGTTTTCACAAGTTTCTTGCTGTACAGACTGTTTGCTCTATTTCTATTGATATTCTCTTTGGAGCTTCTTGATACAAATTCAAATCTCTCTCCTTTTTTCTTTTTGTGATCAGAAGGATGCTTTCTACTATCCTTTTTCACAATTAAAAAAAAGATTGCAACAAATGATAAAACTACCGTGAAAGACCCGTGCCAACCAAGATAACAGAGCCCCCCTTCACCACTTCCGCAACCAAGCAGGCGTACTTAATGGGGGTTTGACAAGAATAGAATGGAGGTAAAGTGACCTAACTCCAGTGGAATATTAACTAGAGAATGCATGAATATTGTTTTTTTTTGGGGTTTATTCAGTTTTTTCGTATATAAACATACAAGTTTAATCATACCGTATAAGCGTAAACTATTTGTGATTATTAATGCCAAGTTAAAAAATTAAATCTCCTTCTCAATTAATAGTTTGAAGTTAAAACACGTTTATTAATTTTTATCTAGTTTATTATCTAATTATTCCATGGTTTTACTAAATTTTTGGTCTGGCATAATCGTTTGGCATATTGATACCTTAATTTTTACAAAATAATTATTTGACTATCTTTCATAATGGTTGAGATATCATCAGAATAAGAATAACTTTTGGGTAATTGGGTGAAATGTGGATTGCGGGTTGCCCCCTTCAATTGTAAAGCTCCTTCTCAATAGAGTAGGCTAGTTCACTGAGGAGTTACATATTGAGTATTGACTTCTATTGAAATGATTTAGTTCACTAGGCCTATTAGCTGTCCTACTAAATAGAAACCACGTTTAGTAGTCTATTGCTGCAAATGTATTTATGTTATTATATACCAGGGTACAGGATTTGTATTACTGTATCACTAACTTTCCGCCTATATATCTGTCAGTTCTTACTGACTGCATTTCAATCTATTTCCCGACACTTTTTATGAACTAATTGAATAGTAAAAATTTGTTTGCTTAACATGTTATTCTGGGACTGCATATTTATAATGTACAACCTGTCCTTAAAATGTTCCTTGTAACTTTGCCCGCCGCTTGTTAAATAGCCAGTGGATTGATACCAAAGGCTTGGTTTGTATACATCTTCTTCAGCAAAACCACTTCTTTTAGATTTTATCTTTTTTTTTTTTTTAGTTATTTGCGAAAATAACCACATATCCCTCGAATATTTTCAGAACGAAGTCTTTGTTTCTGTCTTGACAAACATCATTTCAACAAAAAGCTATTAATTTCTCGTATGTCCGGTTCTTCAAATTTCTGTTCTTGTAGTCAGTCATCAGACTGAATTTTCCATAAGTATGGAAAACTTCTCTATAATTCAATAAACTTCTTTAATCTATCCCTTGACCGGGACTTTTTACTTTCTCTCTATCTTACAGGTAGAGAAAGTATGGTGATCGTCAAAAAAATCGAACTCGAGATTTTGATGAATCTTGACGTTTCATGACTCTCTGAATCCGAAAAAGTGGTTTTTGAATTTCCGTCTGTCTGTCTGTCTGTACCTCCAACTGGAGCCTAAACTATTCTACCGATTGAGCTAAAACTTGATATCTAGGGTTTTTATAGGGTTCCCCCGAGGGGTTTTTGGAATTGGATATCTACCCCTAAAATTAAGGCTAGTTTATTGAAAGGAAAAAAGAGAAAAAGTCAATTTTCTCAAAATAATCCAAACAAAATGGCTACTCTCAATATTTCGGCAAAATGGCTTTAAGGGCTCCGGTCTGATGCGTAAATTAACATTTTTTATAATAGCTCCGAAACTATTTGAGATATGAAATTACTTAACGTTACAAATATGTGTATATATTTATAATACAAATATTTTATTCGAAACATATTTTTATAAAATCAATAACTTTCAATCTATA
>CABFWB010005337.1:21778-46138 GCA_902151455.1 Timema bartmani | reverse complement strand
TCCTCCACATTCATGTGGAGGATCAATGTTAACCTTATGGGAGAAAGTGAGCCAGAACTGTCATTTTAACCACTACTAGCATGGCCATCACGAATTTAGCCGTCACATGTCTGACCATCTCAAATCTGATTATCTTCTGAATAAATGTTGTCAATCCCTGTCAAATCTGATCATCTTATGTTAGGTCATATCAAGCATAATCATCCCAAGTCTTCTGACTAACTATAGTATATCCCTCTAAGCTTGATCATCTTATGTTAGGATATATCAAATCTGATCTCCACAATTCATATGTAACCTATAAGCTATATTAACTCAGGTAAATGAGGAACCATTCCAGGTGAGAGTTAGACACCTTGGCTTAATGTAATTTATAAGATATCAACCTAGTGGAAAAGAGGATTAAGCATTATAGTTCTAACTATCAATGATTGCAACCATGTGTCATACATAGATTTTTCCCATCACGATGAAACTATAAGAGGGTAGAAGAGGATGCATCATCATAGTTCTAAGTATAACCATTCACCGTATCTTAGATGATTTTACCTTGGTTGACACACCTCATAGCGTTTCCGCGATCAGATCCGAACATAACCGAAGATGGAAACGCTCTAGCGTACACCAGAGGTACTTCGAGCCCAGCATAGCCACCGGGGTCAATCTGTCTCTGACCTATTCCACTAGAGTCGCGTCCAGACAATTCATCAATTTGGGCTTAAATAGTTTAATAAGTTTGATTTCCGTTTATTTGTGTATATATTGTTGTAAGTTATTCTTCTTAATATGCCTACCATATTTACAGAATTAAGTATCCATGTATTTTAGAACATAAGTAACTTAAGTTTAGGTATAACATTTATTCCTCATTGGTCTTTAATATTTATACGTGCATAAGTATATCCTAAATATAATTACTATCAGGAAATTAAACAGAAACTAATATTTAAGCTAAAATTTACGATCGAATATTTATTACTAATTAATTCAATAATATAAACAACATTTCTTTACTTCTTATTGGTTCTTATCTCCGTCTCTTTGGGTACGCAGCATCCTTAGACTGGTTCCCAAGGCGCCCTTCATATTAAAGATGAGCATTAATGTCTATATCGGAGAGGTACCATCAATATTTTGGTTAAAAATATATCGCACCTCTTAAACTGAGAATAAGAATATTAGTTTATTACTTTATAACCATCAATTTTATATAAAAAAATCGACAATTTTATTTCCAAACAAATTAAACAGTAGCTGAAGACCGTTTTCAAAGAGACAGGGGTAACACCCGTGAAACCTACAAACATTTTTTGTTTCGATGTTCACACCATAATCGTCGATGTTTTTTATACTTATCCAACGATGTATCTAAACAAACACATATATTATCTTTCTTTATATACATACTATACTGTATATTGATACGTGAGATAATGATAAAAACATCAATGATTTATCGGACATCGAACCTTCAACATCATTTTTTGAAAACATCGATATCCCATTCTTTCTGAAATTGCGAGAAAGTTCTTCATTACTGTGTCAGCATCTGTTCTATAGAAGCGCCTCTTTTTAAAAAGTAGGAGCCAGACAAACACTGACAAAGACAAAGTGAAACTGATCAAAAAGAAAGAAGGTTAATATGGTTTACCAATTCGTGGTTTTACAAACAGTGGACTACAGCAAGTGTTTTAAAATTGATTTAAAACCAATAAAAAAGTAGTTTTTATGTTTTTTATTCTTTGGCTATAGTTTTTTTTTTGCATCGATGTTTTTCTATCAATGACCAACCCTAGTTTGAGCTTGGAATCTACAAAAGAAAACATTGATATTACAGTAAAACAACGATGGTCCCAAATCATCGGTCATTCACCATCGATGGTGAAAACATCGAACATCGATGCTCATCCTTACTTCATTTCATTTTAATTTATATCTCTCTTTAAGGTATGCGCCTTTGGCAGCTTCCCTGGACTTCCAACTACGTTTATGTTCCCCTATTTGTATTCTTTTCGTCTAATCCTCTCATGTGTTTCTTTTCTTTCTACTTTACGCCCTGTGTCCGAAAAAGGGGAAATTGTGGAGGAGTTAAGAGGAACCAAAACACAGACAAACCATACTCACAGAACTACACTTCAGTCCAATTCTTTGTTTCCACCACCTATTATTTCCTCCTAATGCCCACTCCCAGATTATCACCTTTCAATATTCCCCGTAGTGTCTAGAGAAAACTACCCAGCACAATCAGTCATTCAACACAGCTATCCCAGAGATCCACGAACCTTTCTCCCAATTTGCTCCTCTAGAAAGCCTCTCTTACTACACTTGGTCCTTCCCCCACGACACTCCTGTGAGCTCATCTTCCATTCCATGGGAAACAATGACCTGGGATTTTATATCGATATTGCAACAATACCACTCAATTTAATTTGTCCCCTATAGCAATCACACCATCCAACACATCCCGAGCTATAAATTGGTCAACCATCATACCACTCTACAAGAGAGTCCTAACATGGTGAAACTTATAGGATATCAACTTGGTTGAGTAGAAGGTATCAAACTATCAATGACTCAAGCTAAGAGATATATCATCATCATCACCATCATCATCAATGGAGAGGCGGTTAAAATAACAGTTGTAACTATTAATGACTGGTTGCATTAATCATACCATGATTAATTTTATCATGGTGAGACTTTTACATTATTAACTTAGTGAGAGAGAAGATATTCTAAGCATTAATGAGCGATATCGAGCTAGCGATAAGATCCTCTGGAGATGAATATTGTTCACAATTAACTATTAAAAGTTATTTTTTAAATACCTAGTTACAAACAAAGTTAAACCTAAATAATAAATCATAAACATAATTTTAAAATGAGAAGTGATAAACAATGATCTCGGTAGCACTAGCAATATGTAGGTAAATTATATTAGATCGTATAAACTATTTTAATTGGATGGGAAGTGATAAATATTGAACTTGATAGCTGTTTTATATATACAAGTAAATTTTACTAAATTATTTTAATAAGAGAAGTAATAAAAAGTTGTTCTAAGTGAATCAAAATATTTAAACATAATGATGATCCCAATGCTAAAGAGTATGACGATATTATATTTTCTCTGGTCACTTTACAAATTAATTCATTATTTAAATACCAGTTTTTCATATATAAACATGAAAGGATGAATTTGCCAAAACATATACGATGCATTTGGGAGAACTTGTTTATTTTACAAATAAAAAAAGTTTTATCCGCACCATTAACAAAGTTTGAGCGATTTAAGTGTATACACAAGGTAAGCTAGAGAGTAATGGTTTAAATCGGCTCCTAGTCAAACTATGATATTTTATACACTGTTCTTGATACACTATCTTAAGTTAATTGGACTGGTAAGGAGGCTTGAAAAATCTAATCATTGTTATGGGTATACCTGACACTATAGTCATATGTTTAATGATGAAATATCTATGAAAATATAAATGTTGCAAACTTTCAAAGTCTAAGAAAAGTACGAGTCCCATTATGACAGCACTTCTCCACAAAAGAAACGCTCTTAGACCTCCTACGTTTAGGTGTTGTAGAGTTTACTTCCTCAACACTCATCCTATTATATTGTCATTTAGGTTCAGCGGTGTTGTCTCCTTGAACCAGTAGTTTCTCATCTAGCTGTCTAGGTTTATCAGTAGGAGTAAGAATGTTATCCACCTCGTCATCATTGCTGAGGCACCAAGGTATTTGATCAAAATCGATGTTGATAAGAGCAATAACGTGACATATAGCTGGAATAATCGATCTAGTATCGTTTTACCATCGCTCTTAGTCAAATCTTGAACAATTCGACCAATCAATCCTAAATGAATAAACTATTTGAGAAACTATATATATATATATTAAAATATCTATATATTAATGAATAAACTATTTAAGAAAAAGTATAGATATATATATATTAAAATATATACATATTAATGAATAAATTATTTAAGAAAAAGTTCCTCTATATTAAAAGTAATAGATGAGTTCTTCGTGTTAGAAAAACTTAGCTTGACTGAGCCTACCATGTAACGACACATAAAAACTATATTTTTAAATGAATAAATACCTAAGGAAAAGTTTCATCATGTTAGGAGCCATAGCTGAACCATTCATGCTAAAGAAACGTACCTAGTCCAATAAAAACACCAGAAAACTCATACAAACATATATATTTTAATTAATACATGGTTTAAGCAAAAGTTCCTCCCTGTTAGATATGGAGAATCAAAGCTGAACTCTTAATGCTATAGTAATAATCCTCAAGTTATGTCACCATGGAACGACCTAAAATGTTTTGTTGTTTTAAAGTTTATTTCTACTAACGAGAATATTTGGCGTTGGAGCATCAAGTTGATATCTTATAAGTTTCAACATGGTAAAATAAACTAGGTAAGGCAATGGTTACGGTCATTGTTACTTAGAACTGTGATGTTGCATCTTTTCCCCCCCACTAAGTCAATATCGTTTAAGTTTCACCATAGTGAAATCAATCAGTCATCAATAATTATAGCTACTATGCTACCCCTTCTCCATTTATGTTGTTGACATAACTCTTACCTTAAGCAATTGATACTTTGATCTACGGTGATACTCCAAGTCGACATCTTATAAGTTTCACCATAGTGAAATTAGTAACGGTATGACAAATGGTTCTAGTATATGAGATATTATTATGCCTTGACTTAAGATGATCAGATTTGTGAGGTTCAGACCTGCAATGGACAAGCTTGTAAGCGTAGACTTGAGACGATTTGACTTGAGATGGCAAGGCCTTATGATGGAGAGCCTTAGGTTGATCACACTTGCGATGGACGGGCTTGAGATGACAAAACTCGAGATGGTTCGACTTGAGATGTACATACTTTTGAAGGATCAAACTCGAGATGACCAGACTTGAGATGACCTGATGGACATAAGATGATCAAACTTGTTATGATAATACTCTAGATGAATGGAATTAAGATGGCTAGACTTAAGATGGACAACCGTGTGAAGGCCAGCCTTGAAATGGCTAGACTTATGACGGTAGATTTAAGATGGTTTGACTTGAGATGGGGAACCGTAAAATTTAGAGCCTTAAGATGGTCAGACTTGATAGATAGCACCTGAAATATGAAGACTCGAGAAGGTCAGAATTATGTAGGTTGGGCTTGTGATGATCAGACTTGAAAGGGTCAGAATAGAGCTATTCAGACTTGATATAACCATATTATTGATGATCAGAATTGAGAATGACAGAATTGAGATTGACAGAATTGAAAGGGTAGACTTAAAATGATCAGACATTAGATGGCCAGACTTGAGAAGGATACACACATGGATAAACTGAGATGACCATACGTGAGATAAACTGACTTGAGATGGTAAGATGTGAGATGATCAAGCTCATCTACGCACATTTCTATAGGTGTGGAAATGAAAGGTAATGAGTCGATCAGACAAGATTATTAGACCCCGTAAAGGTACCTCTTTGGGTAAACGGGGAGTATATATATGTTCATGTATGCAGCTACTAACTAGGTCCGTCCCATGAATCTGTGGAAGAGAAGACTACCAACAGGTACATGGATTGCTCTAGTTCAACTCCTAGTGGATACACCGAGTTATTAAAATAAGGGGAGTGTTGGTTTAAGATCGTTTCTAGCTGATGGGAGGCTACTTATACAATACTTTTATAATTTGTGTATTTATTTGGAAATTATGTTGTAAATTTTTCACTCTGCACCTGAGTACCCGTCCGGGCTATCCACATATTAAAACTAACGGGATATGGATGAGAAAGGTATAATTGAGAGGAAATGTAGGGCATCGTTTGCGTGAAAAACCTTTTAGGAAGAACAAACATTTTATACACAGCCGAGATTCAAGCCAGAGCCTCCACGTTACTGGCAAACTAAACTAGACGAGACTTACGCCTTTGTCCACGTGTTCACTAGCACGAGTGACAGTGATTTTTTAGTTCAGTGATATCCCTCAATGCAAATGCGTACTCTAAATTTTACCTTCTTCATTCCTAACGCATTGGAGTAATAATTAGTACATAAGTGTATAATCCGAACGGGTAGTAAGAAGCGATGCTAAAAAAAAAAGTAATATCCGTATAATAAACCTGTTTACTTAACAGATTTTTACTGTTATTCCAACTTGGTTTTTGTGGACTTTTATTCACGAAATTATCTCTCTACATTTTCTCATCACGAGGTTTTATTTTTCGTCTTTATTTAAACGCACGTTTTACAACAACAGATTAAGCAAGTGGAGTAAAAGGAAAAAATAAAAAATAAAAATAAATGTTCTTAACGTTTGTGTGCCACCCAAGTAGGCGTGAACCGTATTCCAGCGAAGGGAAGGGGGTTGGGGGGTTATGAAGAATCGCTGCAGCCCTGTCACAGAACATTTCAGACATTTATTTCTGTGTTATGAAACACACTACTTTCTCTCAAGGATCAACCCAATTTTTTATTCCTAACAATATAACACCAGTAGTAAGGTGAAAAGCTTTATTCTTTTTTTAAATAAAAATAAAGAAGGGTGGGCCTACAGGATTTTAATAACATAGAAAGACGTGTTTTTATATCTAGAAAAAATTGCACATTTATATGGATTAGATATTATATTAGCTTGGTTTATAGTACGACCTAAATAAAAACTGGGATAAAACGTGCATCTGTGATAGAGTAGACTCGGGGGTTAGTCTAGTCTAGTCAGGTTTTTACGGTGACGGAGAGGTCAAGGTTCGAATCCTGATCGGGTGTATAGAGGGCGATTTTTCTTAATTGCTTTCCAACACTTTCTGTACGCAAAAACGGGTGGATTCACTCTCAATTATACCTTCCTAATCTCTAGCCCATTAGTGCTAGTATATTAAAAGCCTGGATGGGTAGTAAGATGCCGTGAACATATGTATTTTTTTTAACTATCGCATCCATATGGACTAAAAAGTGCAATCAATCTTGATACTGGTTTAATTTGTAATTTGCCCAAATAATAAAGAAATAACTTTGTTCATGCTACGCGTATTACTGTTATATTTTAACATTTAATATTATATCATACATATACATTCATTGGGAAGAACTCGATGCAAATGGGAGGATAACATTAGAATGGACCTGAAAGAGATAGGGTGTGATGAGGTGGACTGAATAGAACTAGCTCAAGATAGGGATAAGGTGTAATGAGGTGAACTGGATAGAACTAGCTCAACACAGGGATAAGGTGTAATGAGGTGAACTGGGTAGAACTAGCTCAAGATAGGGATAAGGTGTAATTAGGTGAACTGGATAGAGCTAGCTCAAGACAGGGATAGTGTGTAATGAGGGGGAATGGATAGAACTAGTTCAAGATAGGAATAGGGTGTAATGAGGTGAACTGGATAGAACTAGCTCAACACAGGGATAGTGTGTAATGAGGGGGACTGGATAGAACTAGCTCAAGATAGGAATAGGGTGTAATGAGGTGAACTGGATAGAGCTAGCTCAAGACAGGTATAGTGTGTAATGAGGGGGACTGGATAGAACTAGCTCAGGATAGGGATAGGGTGTAATTAGGTGAACTGGATAGAACTAGCTCAAGACAGGGATAGTGTGTAATGAGGGGGGCTGGATAGAACTAGCTCAAGATAGGGATAGGGTGTAATTAGGTGAACTGGATAGAACTAGCTCAAGACAGGGATAGTGTGTAATGAGGTGAACTGGACAGAACTAGCTCAAGACAGGGATAGTGTGTAATGAGGGGGACTGGATAGAACTAGTTCAAGATAGGGATAGGGTGTAATTAGGTGAACTGGATAAAACTAGCTCAAGACAGGGATAGTGTGTAATGAGGGGGGACTGGATAGAACTAGTTCAAGATAGGAATAGGGTGTATTTTTTCAAGTGTGGAAATGAACTTATGAGTTCCTTTTGCCATAGATTATGTATATTTGAAACATGTATGTGGACAGTAGTGACCACAGACCCAATATAAATTTTAATATCTTGAGGTTCGACACCGTAGCTCTGTATATAGCGCATCTGTCCGCCAGATTAAAGGTCCCGGGTTTGATTCACGGCATGGCCTGAAAAAAATCATCGTAAAAACAGGGACTTATCCTTTCACTGTGATAATTGACGGCTGGGAGACAAGAAGTGTTGTCTGCGTTCAATAATGTTTCTAGTTTGTAGGTCGTATTATAATAAAATATATCGGTTCATAAATTGCATGTTAAATACCTGAAATTAAATAAATATTTGGCCCTACACGAACGGTCATGCGGACCAAGGCATATATCTGGTCATGTCTGTTTTTCCGATGACGGGAAGTCGGGGCTCGAGTCCCGGCCATGTTTCCTGGGGGTGGCTTTTCTTCCAATTGTTTCACATTGTCACTTCAAGCAAATGTGAGCACATGTTAACAAATGTTATCTTATTTGTACGCCTCATCAGTGTGATAGATCTGTTGATAGTACAGCCGCGGTGAGTACGCACAAACCCCGTAAGCACAACTAGTGAGCCCTGTTCATGGTGGGAAGGAACGTATGAAAGCTCTTTTCTCCTACTAAAATACTACTATATAGCATAATCCTGAC
This sequence comes from Timema bartmani, assembly GCA_902151455.1. Classification (NCBI taxonomy): domain Eukaryota; kingdom Metazoa; phylum Arthropoda; class Insecta; order Phasmatodea; family Timematidae; genus Timema; species Timema bartmani. Next base: position 37,521 of record CABFWB010005337.1, on the reverse strand, counting down.
AAGGAAGAGGGCCTTTGTGAGTACGCTAACTACCATGAACATAATGTACTGTACACTCTGAAGCATCCAAATGCGAACGCCGAGTCACCAAGGGTGTGTTTTTGATAGCTTTGAGTCACTGCTGATCTCACACATCGGGGCTAGATCACTTTGACCCAATTAAGCCAAATTTTAAACAATGAGCTGATAAACACACTCTAACAGAGCAAAAAGATATGAATAAAATAAAACTACTAACACCATATTTAATTTCTATTGGTATAAACTTTTGTTTAAAATAACTATCGCTAAAAACAAACATACATATAATGTACATATTACGTAATATAAAATGAAGATACTGTACATTCAAAATAATGACCATGTCAAGCAAGGGTTACACATTAACGTGGGTTCTTGCTTTGACATAAAATTATTAAATGTAGTCTGACGTGTTCTCTTTGTGAACTGTAACTGAACAAAGTCGGCACAGGTATCTAAGGTGACAATAATAATAATGGGCGTCTGTACTACATCACTCGTAGCTCAGTTTGTGGTAAGATTAGCCTGTACTAATGTACAGCTGTCCAAGGGACGCCCGAATGTACTTATGTATACTTAGCACCGCGTCTTACTACCCATGCGGGTTATATTATTAAGTATTAATTACGCTAATGGGTTATGAATTGGGAAGGTTGAATATTGAGGAAGTGAACCCGAATTTTCGTGGAGAGTGGAAAACCATTTAGGAAAAATCACCCCAGTTCACCCGGGCGAGATTCAAACCTCGATCTCCCCGTCCTCGGCAGTTTAGCTCAACACGAAACTAGCGCGTTAGCTAACTACGCCCCCGAGGCGAGTTTGAATGTACCAATCGTACATACTTCTCGTGGAGGCTCTTTCCGTGTCCCGATGAGATGAGGTGATAGTGATAGTGAGTATGAGGGTGTGGAACCAGTGGAAACACTTGAACCTAACTTAAACCTAACTAACCAAACCTTGGTGACCGTTGGACTAGTTCCCCTTTCGGGAAAAATATCCAAAGTACCAGCCGGGATTCGAGCCCGGGACCCCCAGGCTTGTTGCTAGGTGCATTGACCATTAAACGATGGGGCCGGTATCTAACGCTGCCTTCATTGCCTTCCTACATGGAAAAGCCCCTCAATTCGGCGATATATTTCCTGTAATTTTGGTTAGTCACTGGCTTCATGATCTGTTTCGAGCGTCAACACGCAGTTTGTTGTTCAATCACGACCTTCACTGGCCCAGTTAAGAGGCCAGTTGTGGCCCAAATAAGCTAAATAAGTGTTTTGTTTCTGTTCTTCAAATTATGCCCCAAATAAACGTATGCTGCGACTAACCGGTGCCCCATTTAACCGAAATCAATTGTATTTGGTTCACTTTTAATGTTAATGCTGTGCGGGTTGGTTTATTTTGCCACCGCATTTTACAGCCCATCCTGGCTTTACGCATTTAATTACCCTAATAGGCTAAATTATTAATTTAAAATTCAGAAGAAATGCACCCGTATTTCCTTGGAGGGAAAGTGTGAAACCATTTTGGGCAGAAAATCTCACTACCCTTGACCAGTATTCGAACACCAACCACCGGTGAACCAAACTGAACGATCTTAACGATTAGACCCCGTGACCCACTTCAGTGTTCAAATGGTCTAAGGTGTCCCCGTCACTGACAGTCCAGTCTATTGTGAGGGTAAGATCGGCGTTAGAGTCCAGGTCAGGGAGTTTTATCCTAAATGGTTTTCCACTCTCACTCTACGCTAATGCGGGTACACTCTTTTAAATTCAACCTTCCTCATCCTTGGTACATTAACATAATTATTTCATATGCGTACAGCCCGAACGAGTACTAATACGCGGTGACAGGAAAGTAGTTCCATGTGCATCTTTAGTGCGGGTAATTTAAAAATGATAAACAATTTAAAATGTAGAGTTGTAAATAAAGTATTAGTTTAAAAAGTGTGCGTTTTAAGTCTTATAGTCTCTAATCCACTATCCTATATACAAAAAAAAAAAGTGTAATCCCCTCTAACCGCCTCACCCCCTTTAAACCTAAAGCCCTTCCAACGTGACAAGCGCTCTACTCTTTAACGCTCCTTTTCAACAAAAGGTCGATAAAAGCCCGCCATACCTGAATAACAAATTACCCCCCCTCTCTCCCTGTTCATCGTTTTACTCAATTAACACACGATCGAGCCACCAGAAGAAACTCCACTCTTATCGTGCCACTAACAGCTTCACGAGAGTGATACGGGAGTGAAATGCGCTCCGACCATATTTCCACGACTTCAAAACTAGTTTATAGAACACATACAGCACCCAGTACCTGTGAATCAGGAGGGAGAAAGGGGGCACCAAATTATATCAATAATAGCCTTTCCGGTCACGCCGGGAATCAAACCATGCACCCTAAGCATAATAGGAAGGCGCGCTATCGACCGAGATAGTGTCGGACTAGAATATTATCAATTCGCCTGAATGATAAGTGGCTTTAACCAATTCCAAGGGGTTTGAACGAAATTTCGTACATATCTGCTTAAAACTAATTCACAATATCTTAGCAAAGCTATATCGACCCACGGCCATGGCCGAGTGGTCTAAGGCGTTCGACTCTCGCCGCTGAAGGGAAAGGTGTGGGAGGAGAGAGTTTGTAGCCCAATTGGGTGTATTTGAAGGTGGTTTTACAAATAATATTTTTATTTCACCTACCCCATATTCTCAGTTCATTAATGCGGGCACATTTTCTGAAGCAAATCCTTTTCATCCTTAACCCCTTAAATGCAGTTAATATGTTAGGTTTTGTAACGTATATAAAAGTACCTAAAATATATTTTTAGCTGAATTGACACAAATAAATAAAGCATAATTGTATATTTTTATAGTTATTATATTGCACACAATACCCAGGTTAAGAAGCGTATAAAACAACTGTCTTGCTTGTTTGCTTGTTAATAGCATAAAGTTCGTATTTTGTGAATTTTGTTAAAATCTTAAACTCGACCACTTTTTTTAGATACAACTTTTTTTTTTACATCAGGAGCCCAATCCTAAAAGCGTCCATACATTCACCGACTAACGGAGGGATTGTCGCTTTGTAATTTGTAATTTTGTAAACTTTTATGACAATCCTTGAAGTAAATGCTTTTATTTATTTATTAAAAGAAAAGCAAACTAAAAAATCTGTTTAGTAGAACTTTGGAAGCTGCTGACAAAATAAATTTTCGTTTTCTGAAATTGTGACTCTACCCTTAAATATGTTTGAAGTTTAATTTTTTTTTTTACACGTTCTCGCTTACATTTATTTATTTTTAAATAATGAAAAAAGTAGGCCTAGTCTGGATATAGCTCCAAGAAACATATTCAGAAGAAATCGCTTCAAGTTTCAAATATCTTGTTTAATGAATTCTTAGTAACGGCGAAGCCTCAAGACAATATTTTTTGTGGGTTCAAACTCTGCCAGGGTCGACAGATTTTTCTGGATTGATAAATATCCGTAGCACAACTTCCTTCGGAGGGGAAGTAAAGCTGTCATTCATATGTTGATTGTGGCATGTAAAAGATCCCTGGAACGTATGGGAAAATAACTTTCCCGGCAAAATTGGTGGGCCCTTTCGCTCTCGCTCAGAGACATTTTCGTGTGCTTATATAATCAGTCGGTTTAGAAAGTGCACGTTAAATACCTCAAATACATTTTAAAATGCAATCTTAGTATTGTGCAAACAATATTTTAAACTTCCTAGTGTAGATGTTCCAATGTACTCCCTCAATGAATAACACGTTATGTCTGTCAACATTACTCTACATTTTATAGTACAGTTGTAATAGCTTAGTGTTATATAAGCCTAATTTTGTTTTAATCGCCCACTGTTGAACGTACAGGGCACGCCACTGGCATGGTTAATACCATGTTTACACAGCACTATACCGCGGGAAAAGTGACACGCGTAGATATATCATTGAAATTAATCCTACTGTATTAATATGACAAGGTTTCATCACGATTCACATTAATCTCTTCAATTAAACACAAAAGTGTATGAAACCATATAATTTAGAAACATGCTATATAGCATTCATTGTTCATTGCTGAATGCAGTTTCAACAGATTATAGATAAAAGCTACAGCTTACATTTCAAATTAATTGAAAAAGAACACCTAAGCTAATAAGAAATTAAAAACCGTGTATTTGTTGTGCTAAATGTATGATATTTAAAATGCTAAATTTCTTTAAATTGAAAAATGGAACCTGGACACGGGAAGCGAATCTTGGTATTTTGGCTTAGTATACTAAAATGTCCTTGCCACTGAGCTATTTAACAGTCACCTCGTGCCCAGGGTCCTTCCTCACTCAGATTTTAGGCAAAGTCTCTGGTTAAAATTATTAAAAATTAAATTTAAATTATTGATTTTTTAATAATGTTCGTATTGATTTGTTAAGAAGTTATAAATGATAAAACTAGATCTTCTTTCTTAATCTTTTATTCCTTTCTCCTTATAAAGGGAATAAAATAATAAGAAAAAATATTTAATTTTATTAAAATTATTAAGATAAATAATTGTTACTGCGCACCTCACATACATTCTCTCACTTGCATATCTTAAAATAAAGACATTTACTGAAAACTCTTAAGATTTATGTAGCGAAATAGTATACAATGTTGCATAAATACTCCACCAAATATAAATGAAATAATATGCCATGTTACAGAAACATTGAGGAACGAGCAACATCTCTGTCCATCAAAGAGCATAGCAATCAATTTCCATTGACAGAACCCCACAGAAAAATATAAATGTTTGCTTATATCTCATAAAATATTGGTTTTATTCAAAATATATTCGAACTAAAATATGTCTACTTTTCATGGTAGGCCCTACTAAAACTTTACAATAATTAAGATATTTCTTATGGCAAATAGTTGCGGAAGTATGATCAAAATTGTAAATTTCCTTATGTATAGTAATGTTCAGAGCCCTGCGTTTGTGGAGATCGCGATAATTCGCGAATATTAGATATGGCATTTTTTCTTTCAGATGTACACATTTCAGGTTACCCTGATTGCAAATATATGCTCAGAATTGTCGCGATAATTCGCNATTTTAAACGATGTCCGCGATAATCGCGATTTTCGGCATTCGGCATGTTGCAGTTTGGTGATGTTGAGTAGTTATTTTGTATTTTTCTAGCCTAAATTGAGATTTAAAAATATAGTCACAACTTTTGTGAAGTAACAAGATGATTTTTGTGTAATATTTTGTCTTTGTGACTTTAACATACTTTTCCCGGACCAGCTGCCGCTAAATCTTTCTTTTTTAATAAGTTGACAGCACATTTTTTTGCGGACTAGTGTTTTTTACCGTTTTGTACAAACAAAATGTAATTTTTTGTTTTCACTTCAATATGTTTAGTTGACCTGTTTCAAACATTGTCCTGGAAGTCTAGTTTTAACCCAACAAAGTCACCATAATCACGAAAGTTTGGTAAAAACCACTTTTTTTTAACGCTTTTGCCTTAATTCGATAGTTTCGTCGCAAAAATAGGATTTTTGTAATTCACCGCTTATTCACCGCTTTTGGGAAACTTAAAAACGAAATTGGGCTTTTTTTATTCACCATAAAAGCAGGGCTCTGGTAATGTTCATACGAGAATAAGATGCACCATTTTGTTTATAGTGTTAAACACTGCTTGGATACTAATTTAAGCCAAGAGCGTTAGAGCTGAGTTCAAGAAAATAGATTTTTTTCTCTTTTCGCCCTTAAGTAAGCTACCCTTACCTCTGGGGCAACCTTAATAAAATACTAGATACCATGTTTTAGCTCAATTGATAAAATGGTTCGGCTTTAGGTTGAGATAGACGGTTTCGCGAAAACCACTTTTTCGGGTTCAGGAGTTCATGAAACATAGACATCCATCGAAATCTCAATTATTATTATTTATGTTTTTACGATTACAATATTTCCTATTTCCAAGGGGCCGCCAGAAAGTAAAATCAACAGTAGTACCAAATCTCAAACGCCTATATTTTAGGGGGGAAAAAAATCTATTAGTTTCAGGTTGGGAGTAAAATTAATACTCTTCCAAAGTCCGGCACTTTTATTCTGTAGCACAACTTCCTTCGGAGGGGAAGTAAAGCTGTCATTCCTATGTCGATTGTGGCATGTAAAAGAGCTCTGGAAGGTATGTGAAAATAACTTTCCCGGCAAAATTGGTAGGCCCTTTCGCTCTCACTCAGAGACATTTTCGTGTGCTGATATAATCAGTCGGTTCAGAAAGTGAACGTTAAATACCCCAAATAAATTTTAAAATGCAATCTTAGTATTGTGCAAACAATACTTTAAACTTCCGAGTGTAAATGTTCCGATGTACTCCCTCAAAGAATAACACGTTATATCTGTCAACATTACTCTATGTAAAATATATCAACTAGCCTATTCGAAAAGTCACAAATGTTATCTCACTTATTTTACTATAACGCTTCATTTGCTAGCTTGTAAGTTGTTTAAAAATGTGCGGGACCAACGGGAAATAGAAATAGATTTATCGTCGTTTGAACAAACGATTCCAATATTGAGATAATAAATTCAATTTTATCGCCTGTACGAATATTTAAACTAGGAATTCGTGTATATTTGGAAACATATTGCGCTTACAAAAGGAAATATGGCTTATTTCCTCTAACGGCATAATTTCGAAACAAAGTGAACACTTTATATAGGAAAATGAGAAGTAATGGAACAAAACGCTTTTGGTAATTCAGGAAATTGCTAAGCCATAAATTATAGGGCATTTTATATTTACGTAATGGATTGTACTATGGTCGGTTTGCACTGAATTTTACATGCGTGTACTGGATACCTGTCTGTCTTAGTAGAAACCGTGGCATGATGACATATTAATACATTCATATGGCTATCATAATATCACATGACATAGGCTAATATAAAATACATAATGCTATAATATAAGATATACAAAATATACTAAACAATTTTACCGGTGGTTTTCCATGGCTGTGAAACGTGGTCTCTTACCTTGAACTTACATGACGAAAACAAATTGGAAACCAGGTGCTTAGTAAGAAAGATACTTGGTCCAAAAAGGGATGAGTCTATTGGGGAGGGAGGAGGTTACATAATGGTAAGTTACATACACTATACTCATAAACAGACATTGTTAAGATAATAAAGTCTCGTAGAATACGTTGGGCAGGCCATGCAGCGCGAATGGGAGAATCTAGAATCATGTTCAGGGTAATGACTGATACACACAATGGGAAGAGACCATTGGGAAGAGCTAGACGTGGAAAGGAGGATAGCATTAGAATTAACATGAAATAGATAGGGTGTAATGAGGTTGACTGGATATAACTAGTTTAAGATAGGATTAGGGTGTAATGAGGTGGACTGGATAGAACTAGTTTAAGATAGGGATAGGGTGTAATAAGGATGACATGAAAGAATTAGTTAAAGATAGGGATAGGGTGTAATGAGGTGGACTGGATAGAACTATTTCTTATTCCGCAGATTGTAGGGCTACATCTGTAATGATTTGTGCTGCAATTTCAACCTTTTGTTTATAATTGTGATATATTTTCAATATGTTGGTTTAATTTTTAACTAATTATCAAACATTGTTTATTATTTTCAAAATGTTCTTTCCTTTCATGAATTCAATACTTTTAGAGCGTAATTCTATTCTATGCGTAGGCTTTTGAGAGCTAAACGGAAATATTCTATCAATTTTAAAATATCGGGCACGCAATACCTGAATAATACTGGCAAAATTAATAATATTTAAGTTTAAATTACGTCCTGGATTATAGTAGGCATTCTGTGTGTCTGTTGTGTTTATTATTATTATTATTATTATTATTATTTATATTCTAATAAAAATTTCCTCACATACAACAACAAACGGGTAAAGACTAGATGATTAAATTATATAATATATATTATTATGGGTTCAAACTATAATTGTTGGGCGCCACACCTAGGAACTAGGAGGGGAAAAAAATACCTTTAGCTCGACTAACTCTGACAGAATGAAGACTCATAACACTCGAGACAATGGATGTGCTCGGGAACGCTTTCTGGACGATGTTAATGATTAATTACACTACCCTAACTACAACAATGGTGTGCTGTGAATCTCTACAAGAGTTGAAGGAAAGTACATAAAAAAATAGCATGAACAATTTAAATAAAATGGATCACTGAATGAAATGTACTCATTTAAATTACAATAAAAAAATATTGAAAATGTTGTGGGTTATTATTATCATCAATCTATTGTATCCACATCCCAATCCTACCTATGGAATTCGGAGTAATAATTATAATTATAATCTTACAAAATAAAAAAATAATTTATTACATCTAGTTGTGAACAAAAATAATCAATAGAAAAAATAGTATTGTTGACAAAAAAAAATCAATAATCAAAAGTTGTATTAATAATTTTGCAGAAATAAAATATTAATTGAGGTTCAAGAAAAGGTAAAGTGTCTGCATGTTTTAACTTAATACTGGATGACTTATGTGTGAGAGAAAGAAAAAAATGAATGTTGAAGATTTGTCTGGAACTTACCAATAAAATGTGCCCATGTTTAAAAAAAAACAGCGAAAGGAAGTGAATTTGTTTCCTCTTATTAATTTTTACTCATTCCACAGTTTCTGGATATAAACAGTCTCTAATTCTTCCCTAGACACTCAGCTTTCAATTTGTATACTTATATTGCACTTTTAGACTATTGTTCCACATTTGAATCAAATTTAGGTAGGAGCCACACATATGTGGTTCCTTGTTTTTAAGACGTCAAGAAAGACTACACCTAACTTCTTCAAATAGTGTTCCAGGAATCAAATTCAAAAACTTTTTTTTTTCAGGTCCAAAGAGAATATTTATACATTAAAACAAAAGTTAAATGGATGGCCATGAACTAGGGATAGATATAATATAAAATGCAATTTAATATAAAAGTTTAAAATATATGTCAATGAATATGGAAAAATGTTTTAAAAGAGAGTTAAAATGTTTACTTCCATTTGTCAGAATTGAAACGCGCGCTAGTTTAGAAGTATTTACATCACTTTATTTTCTTACTTCTTTTATAATTATGAGACACGCCATTCAATTGTTTAGCCTTAATATAATAATGGCCGCCATGACAACAGAGTCAATAAACTTCTTAGAAGGATAAATGTGCTTAATAAAGAGGTGAGTGTTCTTCCATATTACAAAACTCATCATTTTAATTATTTTGAACAATACTAGACGATCTTCCTTCCGCTTTATTGTGATAAATTGAATTATTTTGTCTCGCACGGCAACACAGCACGAAATGGCGCGGATGAACTTTAAAACACATCTTTTAATTCAACTAAAACAAAAATAAATTGTAAAATATTTACAAATTAGAAAAATATAAGGAAATATATCGTAGGGTGGCAAATAACCTCCCAATATATATACACATAATTAATTTGAAATATCTTGATTTACCATAAATGCACATTAAAAAATTGCAATTCGGTTTAAGCCTTCTATGTTTATAATACCATGCATTTTTATTGAACTTTAACAATTTAAAAATGATGAGTGTTGTGTTCCGGTTGTGTTACGGGTTGTAAAACCGGTCCCAGCTATGGCGACAGCTGGCCTATATCTGACCGTAAGAGCGCTAAAGGGAAGAGAAGGGTTGCACGGAACTTATAATGAATATTTGTTGATCTGTGGTCTGTAGTGGATGGCCTGTTGCCAGTATCGTTCTTCAGCGAAATCTGCTTTGACTCCAGGAGCTGCCGTCTCAGGGTCAGAAGTTAAATTGAAGTAATCAACATACAACCAATTCCTTTCGGTCTCACTTTCTTTCTTTTGTTCATTTAAATTTTAATAGTAAAATTAATCAATAAAACCGTAGATCTCTCTCTATCACTTAACGCAGTGGTTCCCCAACCTATGTCACAATCCAACACTTTAGCTCAGTCGATAGCGTGTCTATCTACCGAGCTAAGGCTCCTGGGCTCGATTCCCGACATGGCCAAAAAAGTTATCATTGGTGAAATTTGGGTTTACCCTTTCACAGTGATGAGTTAATGGCTAGGGGTTGGATGTTGTGCCTGTCCTAGTCTTGAGATAGATTATAATACATATAAAGCTACAACAGGCCTAGCCAGCCGGTAGTGGAAGAATATATGGCTTCAATAAAAGACTGACCGAGGCCAAAGGCTGGAAACAGTCAAGGATATAAAGTAAAGTTAAATTTTACAATATAAAAGCATTAATAAAACAGAAAACATTATAATTATGTTCTGGCTTAGCCTTTGGCAAATGGTAATAAACATACATTGTGGAATATAACACCCCACACATTTACTAAATGTTAGTTATTAACAACACACTGCTCTTAAAAATAATGTACAATTGTTATGGTTTTAGATATAGTTTCGTAAAAAAAAAAAAATCATGCAAAATATTAACTTAATCAATAACCAAACCATATGTTCTCTTTAAAATGCTTCACACAACATGCTAATGAAATAAAAACATTTATTCAGTTAATATATTAATAGTTAGTAGGAATATGAAAATCAAACTGAGTAACTTTATGAACAAGGCTTCCCTTAGGGATGTGCAAACAGTGCAGGCGCAGAGAGCCCCGCGATTTGAGGGGGCCCCAAGTTTGCTTAGGTGACAGAAGGGAAAATAACATGTTGGAGTGGGAAATTTTTGCGTGTGTGCTCGTATAGTAGCCTCCTTGTATAGGGGATTTAGAAAATATTGTCAGAGTGTAAAAACAAAATAAAAACCTAATCCTGTAGTTCTGTTTATTAAATTAATGAGTGAAGCTAGTTCTGTTTTAAATCCACTGATTTGCACTGATGTAAGTATGTTGTGGATATGTCTCATCATAACATTTGAACGCAATGATCAATGTAATTCAAACTTAACAGTTGTTCTTAGTGCCTTTATACAGATCAAATTCGTTGGGAAAGAAAATCGAAAATGAGGTTGTAGAAAAATCAACCCTCATATGTATAAAAACACAATATCTAAAACTAATAATTATTACATGTATTTACCATTTATAGGGCTTTTTTTTTTATATACCTTATACGGCTGAAAATTGGTATTTAGGTGAAAACTAATGTTTTTTTTTTTTTAATATAATGTTTTAGTATATTTTTGAGGAGGAGGGTGGGTTAAGCCGGTAACTGGGGGCCCCACAAACAAAGTTTATGAGCATTTTGGAGTAAGAAGGAGCTACTGGCAACATCGATAATCCAGCTTTGTAAAATGTGACGTATGTTTGTATTGATAGATTACGTATAAACAAGAGAGCGAAAACGCTGTTCCCGGTAGTAAGACGCGGTGCTAAGTATTTTAAAAGTAAGTTATGACTTTTATTATTGTTATTATTAGTAATCCTGCCGTTCCTTCGGAGATTAGAGGGTGTCTTCCATCACATAATTTTATGGTGTTTATTATCGCACTTTAAAATGTCGGTTAAAGTCACTGGTTCCGGAGAGCCACGCTGGCAATTCACCAACACTTCTGTCCTCAGCTCTTGAAATGTGACGTCAGCAGTCGTTAACTACCCTATCTGTTACTCCTGTTATCAATACCTTACCCCATAAACCAGTGGCCAGTGCGGCGAGTGGGCTGGGCTGCCAGAAGTAGCCTTGAGGCGGGAACCGTGCCAAGATTGGTTAAAATACGATTGACAGGCGACATCGAAGGGGCTTTTTGATTCACGTTCGCTCCCACAGTGTTGCCGGGAAAAGTTAATTCTGGATTTTAGTGCTGGGTTTAAATATTCATGCATGGCGCATAAATAATAGCGAGTAATGCACAATTCATGATTAAAAATGCATCCGTTTATAATTAAACTTAGTGATTAAAGTCGTACTCAACTCGATTATTTTTTCCCTCTACACGCCGGCCTAAGCTCTTTGCCTTTAAAATACTTCTTTTAAGGGTGTACTCGGAAAACTTAGTTCATTAAACAGTATATATATATAGAAACATCAAACAAACTTAATTAAAATCATGCCACCCATTCGGTAGCCGCATGGTCTAAGACTCTAGGGGATGGCCAGACTGGGCGGGCAAGCGAGCGACTAAAATATAAAATAGAACACATTGGTTGTAATGAGAGGTGGCCAGACTGGAGCGAGCGCGCTTGAAAAATAGAACTGGTTCTAATTTTCAAGCGCGCGCCCTCAACCCGGTACAGTATAATTTACAGGCGCTACAGCCTCCTCGTCAACAACTATCAAGAACTATATGCTAATTACGCGCTCGTTCGCTCGCACGCTCGCCAGTTTGGCCACCCAGTCGCTTGCGCGCTCGCTCGCACGCTTGCCAGTCTGGCCGAACCCAAAAGGCACTACTCTCGCGGTAGACTAGACTGCCGATGACTGGGAGATTAAGGTTCGAATCTCGGTCGGGTGTACTGAGGGTGGTTTTTTCCAAAATTGTTGTATGCTCTCCCTCCATGCAAGTGCGTGTATACTTCCTCTAAATATGATCTTCCTCATCCTCAAAACCATTAGCGTAACTAATACATAAGAGTATAACCAGAACGGGTAGTAAGACGCGGTGCTGAAAACATTGTGAAGTCATGTCATTGGTGTTTAGAACAGGATCATTTGCTCATTATGGGGAAATGTATGCAGTTCCTAATGTAGCATGTGAAGACTCATCCTCACAATATGCTACAAGTTCAGTAAACTCCACCCCCGACATCACAACCCCTTCTTTTAATAGCCCTACTCTGGGACATATCATTTTCCATCACTGTATATCAATAGGCTTATTGAAATGATCATCATATAGTGCTTGTACTTCCTCCCGCCACGAATGCTGACCGACGGAGAAGAGCGTGGCCGTAGTACAGGCGGGTCGGTCGGCGCCGTTGCCATTGAGACAAGGAAAGCAGAGAAGTGCTCTACTGACGTATGTCTTAATGCGCCTGCGCCTACTTCCGAAACATCACGGTACCTGTTCACTGCCCGCTGATGAAACTTTCGACAATCATTGCTATTAGGGCGAAGTTTGAAAGCATTGTACCAACTGAGAGCTATCATTGGCTCTTGAAGACGTCATCGTACTAAGTTTCCTCTCCCGACACACACGTGGAATGGATATGGTTGACCCGGAGCAAGTCTCTTACTACACGCAATGTCGACGTGAGAAGACGTCCTGAACGTCAAGAGAAAGAAGGGGCCATCTCCAGAGGGGTCGTGGTGACCGCGGGCATATTGAGAGACGCTTATTGGTCGGTGACGTATATTGGTTTGGCCAGCTTAAGGGTGTGGTTAAAATTTGTTTCTGGTAAATATTGTAAAAAATATATTAATTTTTCTATCGGATGATTATTATTATTATTATTTTGCTTATGGGAACCCTTCCCTCACCTCTGATAAGACGTGTATTAATCACAACTTGTGAATGTGAGGAATGCCAGGCCTCCACCGTGGTTCGGATTCCACGTTAAACTGTAGGTTCTCCATTTCATCTCACAATCACACTACCATCACACATTAGCGTAAGTGCGTATAACCCGAACGGGTAGTAAGACGCGGTGCTAATAATAATAATAATAATAATAATAATAATAATAATAATAATGCTTATGGGCTATTTCAAGTACTAAGGGTATAATTTCAATCATGTATTATGGGTTAATATTCAAGGGAATGTTAATTTAGAATGGGTATAGCCACTAGAGTAATCGGGCTTGTAATTAGTTTTTTTTCCGTGTGTGTGCTCACCAAAGTTTAGATTACAATTGACTTATTTAATATTTTTAAATCGTAGACAGGATTAGTCTGCAATGTATGATATTTATAGAATGTTGGCCTTTGATTTAGAAAATTCTTTTGTTCTATTTAAGTACGTGTGTTTGGACTAGCTAAATGATATAGCGCCGAACAACGTTGTCTATTTAGCTAGGTATACAGGATGTGACAGATTTGTGTTTGTTGGGCTCCTAAAGCTGTGTTTGATTGCTATTCTTTTGATGCAACCATTTTGAATGATATGCTCATAAGGCCATACTTATTATTTGTCTCTTCAAGATGTACACATATTATTTCTGTTCAATAATTTAGTTCGCTGTGCTCGTAATATTCTTTTAATTTTTCCCATAAAGAAATGTGCAGATATTCGTGTCACTGTGACAGAAGCTAACTGTCACAGTTATCGTGTATGATAGAAAACTATAAATTATTGTTTGACCAGTGATGATGCCTAGTGTTGTTTAGCATAAGGGCTCTATTTGTATTAGAACTGTGTGTACCACCAATTGGTCCAGGTCGAGATGGCTACTCCACGTAGCTAAACTTTACTTCATTGACTTGAAATTTATAATTTTATGTCTGCCTTCCTTCAATTGATATATTTGTTTCTGTTGTATACCTACCCGTGTCACTACCATTAGGTCTAGTAAGGGTGGTAGGTTACACCAAGGAACCCCGTATTTCCGAGTGGGGTGGGGTAGGAGGCAAGATATATTTTCGTTGCAGTGTAGTTAGTTTTTCACTTCAGTTTTTCTTCTTTGCAAAGGCCTATTATTTAAAGCTTGATGTCCCAAATTCACAAAATTACCAATGGTTTTTTTAATTTCCTATGTTTTCCCGGTTTTTTCTAGACATAAAAAGATACCTTGCTTTTTACCTAACCTGGCTTTGTATCCCACCTAATCCCTTGTTACAGTGTCACAACCTCATGACAGACTGCAGCTAAAAAAAGTAACGTTTCCAAACATTAAAATACGTAAGAATTATTGACAAAATATTTAACATAAGTTATAATAAATTAACATTTATAGGCTAAAAATTAACTCATGTTTTATTATTTGAGAAAATATTGTTGGTTTTTCATGTTAAGTTTTCAGTTTGAAACAGACATAAAATGCAAGTTAAGCGTGCATAGGTCTTGGTTCTAAATTTTTGTGTCGTGAATCAAGCTAAACCGCAAACATAAATGCTTATCTATGGAGTAAGCTAAGCGGATAGAAGGATCAATGTGAGCAAACTTCCTTCATTCCACTAGGAGCCATCTTGGTAGTCAAGAAGAGATGCTCCTAGTCCTAATCCTGTGGTACTTAAAAAGAAAGAAATGGGAGGGGTTAGTTTGAGCTCAAGTTGTTGGTTTGTATGATAGGAGAGGGAAGTGGCGGGGGTAAATGACATCAGCTAAGCTTATTCTTATAATTATTAAAGTGGTTCAGTTAGTTTCTGCTTGGCTAATAGAACTCTTCTCAACATTTTATCCAGGATTCAGGAAAGGGCCCGGGTGAAGGATGTTATAGAAGGGAAAAAAGAAGGTAGCAATACGAACTATTTATGGACTAGTAAAATATATACACATCAAACAATTTATTATTTTCAACATAAGTTTGTGAACAGTCAGCATCAGTGGGCACGTGCTCTAAACGTTCGAATCCCGGTCGGGTGTACTGAGGGTGGTTTTCCCTGAATACTTTCCCACTTGCGTAATTAATAAGCGTTTATCCCTGACAGTCCAATTTAGTGTGATTTTATAGGTGTTGATAATATGTATCAACAGTGACTGCTGTAGATCACCTGAATTGGCGTATGAATATGTGATGGTAACACTAGTAGTTTTTATAGCTGTTTCTATGAACATTCAACCAAAGTTAGGTGTGTGTGTGTTGGTGGATAGGGATGTAAAGGGGTAAGGAGGAAGCTGGTAATATTAGTTTTTTTTTTTTTTT